>CAIGQQ010029579.1:545365-559494 GCA_903798035.1 Danio albolineatus
TCCCACCGACTCCCATATGAATCGTCTGAGCGAGTCTTTTTCCCCAAAAGCACCTCCTTTACGTGACGCTACCACGTCACGTCACCACGTCACGTCCGTGTCAGCAGCCCAAAGCCAGAACATATTGAAAACAAATCACTGCGGTTGTACAACAGCGTATTGCTATATTCTTCATCATAACAACAAACATTCAGTAATCATTAACACTTCATGGACTATTGTAAGCCAACAAATAGTTACATTCGGCAGTAAGCTAAATGGCTACCGCTACATGCTGCACGGAACAAACACAATACAGACAACTACATCCATATTTACCTTGTTACAGTCAACAAGACTGGAAGAACATGCTGGTCCAAATAAACTGGGTATTGATCCATCCTTTAACAACAACCGTGCAACAAATCCCGCGTTGTAAGCTGGTAGATTTGTGTAGCTCTCTTCAGAGAGATGACGCGAACACAGCACCGTGTTGGGGATGTAACTCTCAGGTATTTTACCAAAAAAAAAACTCAACCACGCCAGGTAGGGAAAAGAGTTTTCCAGGTAGGGAAAATAACACAGCTTTTCCCTCGCACTTCAGAGCAAAGCGTCTACGGGACATGATTTAACCGGAATGCCGATAAGTTTAGTAAAGTTAGCAGCAGTCGTGTTTTCCGGATCAATAACTCATGACCGAAACATTGTTCCTACACAAATAGCACCTCTTTTCAACCGTCGCAATGTATACAATCACCTACAACCTTATTTTCCTAAAAACTAGCTTTCCTACGCGCTGGATGCATTATATTGGACTTTATAAGCAGGCGGCAGAGAGACCGATCCTTAGGGACCGTCTACAAAGAGCAAAACACGAAAACCAATACTACAAAAGCTGTCAATAACTTCTCTAAATCTTTATACTGCCATCAAACAGTATAAAGATTTACTTAGATATTACTCAGATCACACGTCACTGCTGTCCCGCTGGTTATACTACAACACTTACTGCAATACTGTGCTTGTTGCCTTCCACTTTTTCTTCCTGTCTGTGGGCGGGGCCGGGGAGTTCAATTTTCCCGGGGTCTGCGCGCGCAACTAGTATGTTTCGCGTTGACGTCAAGCCGAAATGGCTAAAGACTCGTTCTAATGACGATTCATTTAAACAACAATGAGTCGACTCTTTTATAGATGAATCAATCATTTTAAACACTTTGCACTTTCAGATTTAAGCCTCAGCTGGACATTTCACTTTACTTAGAGTTGTGTTACACACTGCATGGAAGGTCATTTTCAAAAATCCATAATATGGGCTCTTTAATAAATTATTTGAGGATGCAATAGTGTCACAATTTAGCAAATTAGTTATTGTGCATATAGTAACATTGTAACAGATTTACATCACTGTTAAACAGACACATCTAATAGGAATAAATAAAACAACAAAACAGAAATATGGACAACACAAGTGACATTTTAGTTTTGAGTCTTTTATTTCTACTGTCCTCCAGCTCTTCCTGGCTGTGTTTCTCCATTGCTGCATCTGGACCTCATCTCTTCACAGCAACTGAGAGAGGAGAATATGACTTTGTTTGATACTAAAACCAAAAACTTTACAATAGATCAAGGATTGTTGTCATGTTTCATGAATGAACAGTAAAATGCAGAGTAGCGATTGTATCTAATGTCATTACATACACATTCCTTACCACGCAATTTTACCCATATCTACATAAAGTGCTCATATCTACATATTTACCCATATCCACAGTTTTGTGACAAGCAAAGACCGTCATTCATGGCTCACACTGAAATTACAATTTTATTTATTTAAGAGCAAGGGGCGGTCCCTGGTGGTTCGGCATTATGGGTTGCATATAGGGAGGAATGGCTCTTTAATGTTTATTGCCACCATTCAGGGAAAGACTGAAAACTTGGGAGAAAAAACAGGAAAATATCTTTACGGGTTGATAGCGGGATCGAATTGTAAAGTACAGGAGATTGACAGGCATGGTTACCTTTATTAAAACAATAACTACTATCCAAGCTAATAATACCGATCCCCAAACAAAACGTTATCTATATTTAAACAAACTGTATAATGAGTGATTTTATATAAAGAAGTGATGAAAATGTACCTTTACTGTAACGTGCCACTTTCGGGACAGCCTCCTCTCCTCCTTCCCCGTGCTAGTTTTGGTGCTGAAAAACTCCTCCTATGGTCCAAAAAAGGAAGCCTTTTCTGTTTGACTGAATTTCTCTGATCTCATGACAGAGCCACCCGTGGTATTTGCAGATGCTCAAATGCCTGTTGCACCAATTATCACAGTGACGTTTGAGGCAAAGCATAGATTTGCAAGTGAAAAACAGCACTTGAGACCCGTAGTGGCAGATTTGAGCCGTTGTAGCAATGTAGTTGTGTGTGTGCTTAAAAAAAATATATCCACAAAATAAATATTTAACTGAAAACTTTCTACACGCATTCAACTCTCTTTGCGTGGATACACATTCTATTCAACAGATGTGCAAGTTTTGTCTGTGACTTCACATTTCTCGATGCAGGTGTGTGAATGTGTTTTGCACCATATTCACTGCAACAATAGTAGCAAAGAACATGAGTGGGTGAGTTTCTGTATTTCTGATTCGTCTGATTGGAATTGTGCACCTGCACTGAAGGATTTGAAAAGGTGTAAATGATGCGTTGTGTTTGTTGGAGACAAAAATACCTGCACACTTGCAAATTTGCTCTGCAAGTACAAATTTACCTTTACACATTTGCTCTGCGAGTACAAATTTACTGATACACATGTGTGGCTATTCTTTACAACTACAAATTACATTTTACAGCAGCTTGGGAGATTTGCACCAAAAATACCTTCATATCTTTACACTGACCGTTCTATTAGCTGGACAAATACGTAGGGTGAGCGTAAACTTTTAATAATTCTATGTGAATTATGTTTGAGTCTTTGGATATGAATTCCCAAAGTTTATATTTGATTTAAACCAAAAAGCTTAATCTTACACAGGTGATACTATAACCTGTTATAATTTAATTGTTGAATTTAATCGTTAAATATGCTGATGACACAACGGTGGTGGGCCTAATCACAGATAATGATGAGACGGCCTACAGAGAGAAGGTGAACTCTCTGGCACTATGGTGTCAGGAATACCACCTCTCACCCAACATCAGCAAAACCAAAGAGCTGGTGGTGGATTTCAGGAGAGAGAAGAAAGAACACACTCCCATCACCATCAACGGCACACCAGTAAGAGAGGGTCAACACTTTCAAGTTTCTTGGAGTTCACGACGCTGAGGATGTGACATGGACTGCTCACACAGACGCAGTGCTGAGGAAGGCACAACAACGCCTCTTCTTCCTCAGGCGTCTCAGGAGGTTTGGAATGAGCCCTCACATCCTCCGCCTGTTCTACACCTGCACTGTGGAGAGGATCCTGACTGGCTGCATTACCACCTGGTATGGAAACAGCACCAGCAGCCTACAAAGGATTGTGAGAACTGCTGGCCGCGTAGCAGGAGGTGAGCTTCCCTCCAGGACATCTACACCAGGTGGTTTCCAGATGCAGGAAAGCCAAGAGAATCATCAGCGACTCCAGCCACCCAAGACAGACTTTTTTTCTCTGCTATCCTCAGGCAGATGGTTCCGCAGCATCCAGTCACGCACCAGCGGACTGAAGGAAAGCCTGCTCCCACAGACTATCAGGCTGATGAACACTTGACACACCTCACACAAACTCTTTTCATACTACTCACTGCACACCATCAACTTGTAGCTTGCACTGCACTTTAATCAATCCATACTTAAAACAATACTGCCTACAACTTTGTGTACACTTATTCACATATTCATCGTCTTATACATATTGCTGTCAACATTGCAATTGTACATTGTTTTTGTTTCCTTTTGGGACTATGTTGTTGTATTTTGCACTGTCTGTATTTTTGCACTGTTGTTGTATTTGCACTGTCTGTATTTTGCACTGTCTGGAGCCAGCACCTAAGCTTTTTACTCATCATAGCACACGTGCTGCTGATGATGTGATAATAAAAGTGATTTGATTTGATACAAGTGGCACGACGTTGTTCAGGTATGCTGCTGTCAAAGAAGGTGTTTTTTTCTTGGTATCTGGTGTAAGGGGCATACAGAACTGGATTTGTGGATGCCGCAAGAATCAGCTTCTCTCCCATGATGGATGACAAAACTGAAAAGTCTTACGTATGACATACACGAATATACACACTGAGCTGGCAGGGTTCTGCCCTGGTGAATTGGTTTTTAGGAGCACTTCAATAAAACAAACCTTTTGAAAACCCAGATTTGCTAGATGTAGAAAAAATCTAAAATGTAAAACTAAATAAATTGCCTAATACTCATGACACATAAAAGTGTGAAGCCTGCAGCCCACAACAAATGTGGAAAGTTATTGAGTATAAGATTTAACAAACTGATTACTACGAATTTTATGTAATTTTGCTCACATGGATAATTGAATATTAATCAGATGATATCATTATGCTGCTGTTCCGTCAGCCAGTGGTTGGATTGCTGATCATGATTTCGAGAATCGATAGATCTGTCCTTCACAACACACACAGCGATCTCAGAATAGTTCATCCAAACATTTTAATCTTATTCGCAAACTTGTTTGAAGAACCAAATTAGCCAGAGATCATTTATCAAGATTAAAAGATCCAGGATCTGTCAAATCATTTTAGATCTTTCAAACGAGGTACGAAGAACTGACCCCTGGTATTCTGTGTGTTGTTGTCAGATGTTTTTTTGCTTAATTCTGTGTGCATTGTTGAGGTGTATCTGTGTTGTTGTGGTCACGTGTTTATTGCTATGTTGATCAGTTGTTCTGTTTCTGTTTAGGCTACTGTCAGCTGAAAGTTCCAGCTGTATCACAAAATGAGGGATTGTCTTTATTCGTTCCATGAGTTAGCATTCAGTGTCATCGCTCATATCAACAACTGGATTTTGGTTGCAGCAGCATCACCAAGTAATTCTTGACACAAATCCACAGCACCACGGCAAAATAAGTTCCTCAGTGACAGTAAGATGTTTAACTACGAGCAATGCGAGCGAGAACCATATAGATGACTTTTAATGTAACTTTTGACTGAATTGATAACTATGCAATGGCTTTTTATTGCATCTGAAGCCCATCTTTTTTCTTAAAAATATTCTTTTGGCTTTCCAACACAGAGCATGTTTTGTGTTCAATGAGGTGCTTAAACCATTAAAACTGCAGACACATTTGAAGTATGCTTTCAGCTTAGTCTCAGTACCTGCCCTTATGAAACTACAATTTATAGCATCATACAATCACTACATGCTTCGAAGCTTTTGCTTGTCAGAAAACAATACATATTACCAGGGCAGTGCACAGACCTTTTGAGGGGCATGAGCTGAAACTGAAAAAAGGGCACCCAACCCCTCCACCACACACACACACAAAAAAACACACAATAATATTCTTATATTATTTAATTAAGATTGAACTTTTATACAGATAATATATACATATAGAGGGTATGTTTACTTTATCTAAACTAATTACAATACTCTTTTGTGAGCCATGTGTTTGAAGACGTTTATGACCTCACTGAGATCCACTATGATATCCCTCTCAATGGCTATAAGGAGAAGGTCAGAGAGTCTCCCCTCCTGGGTAGAGATTTTAGGGTTGGTTCTTAATTAACCTCATTTTTGAAAAGGATTTGTCCACAGTTGCAGTTGATACAGGTAGGGTGGCATATACTCTGAGAGAAACCAGTGGCCAGCATGTTTTCCCTACACTGGTTGAAATGCTTAAAGTTGAAAGCATACCCTACAAGCCACTTGACTTGAAGGTGGTATGAAACATCTTCAGCTGTCTTCAGTTGCTGCTCGTCCACCCTATAAAAGTTACAGTTTTTGTATTGCTAGGACAGCCTCTGTGTTTGGTGTGCCCACCCAGTTGTCATAAACTGACTGGCTTTGGAGTGACTGCAGTATTTTTCCTGTAGGCTACATCCTATCTACTTTAAATCTTCCTCTGTGATTGTATCCAGGAACATGAAATACACCTTAGCTGTGTAGAACTCTTCGACAGTTTGGCAAGTATGGTTGTCTTGAGCTGCTGTAGCACTATGCAGGTATCGTTTTGGCAGTTTTCCTTTCATGGCCAGGAGGTACTGTGGGAATGTTAATACCTGCATCTTCTGCCTTTACGATGGCTTTCTAGAAAATATTGTTTTAAATTCCTCTTCAGACCTCTTTGTCTAGCACACCATCAATTACTGTGTAGGCAGTGGAGAGATTTAGATCTTTTTGTTGATGGGCATCAGAGGCGACTCCAGTTACCTGGAAGACTGGGGTGGTGGTTTCTAAACAAAGAAGGAATTCTAAGTCAATAGCCCTCAGGTACATCACCAGCAGCTCTGCAGGCCCACCAAGTTTCAGACAACCTCTGCAGTTTAACCACACGCTGACCAGGATACAACGATTGCTGACATTTTTAAAATGCTATATGCCTCTTTGTGGAGCAGGTGCAGGTCTCCACCAAGGAGAAAAATGTCACAAAGGAATCACTAGACTTGACACTTTCAACTAGTACCAGATTCAAGCAATGTGCCTGGCAATGAACAATAAGAGCTTTTTCTTTGTGTGCACTGTAGCCCTTTGTACATTCCACTCATGTTAGCAGCTCCATCATATCCTTGGCCCCTTATCTTCAAGTCAAGTCCATTGGCTTGAAGGAGAGAGATGACAACATTCTCCAACTCTTTTCCTGTTGTGGACTCGAGTGCAGACCTGTAGAAAACGCTCCTTTACCTCAATGTCACTTACATAGCTAATTACAAAGGACATCTGCTCTTTGTGAGAGAAATTTGTGGTCTCATGCAAAAGGATGGAGAAGATTTGAGTTTCTTTGATTGATACTTTCACCTGGTGCCGCATCGCGGACCTCCGCTGAGTTCGTGCGCACCTCATAAAACAGACGAGGCTTTTATATTTGACATGACTGCCATTAAGATATTCTTTTCATCGACAGGGGGCGCTCAAGAGAAACTGACCATAAAATCAGATGGATTAGCATAAAAGTAGGAAGTTTCTGCAACTTATTATCATTCAAGATGGCATCTTGCAAGAAATTGCTCGATTCGGAAACAGAGGAAGTTTTATGCCTGCTGTTTCTAACCAAGAAAAGGCAAAAAAAGAAGATGGAATGTCCATCTGTCCATCGGTTCGATGACTTGGCCCAATGCATCGGGCTGTTTCTAGAAAGGAAAAGGACACACATTAACCCAATAACTTTAAAGGAACGGCTTTCTGTGACATTACGTATACTTGCTTCTGGAAGCAGCCAGAAATGCGTTGCTGCAAGTTATAAACTGGGCTCAACCACTGTGTCACAGATTGTGAGCAACGTCTGCAAGGCAATATGGAATGCTATAAAAGACGAGTTTGTTTCACTACCCAAACACAATGACTGGATTGAAATCAAACAGGTCTTTTGGAAGCTTTGGAACTTTCCAAATTGTTTGGGCTGCGTGGATAGAAAACATGTGACTGTCAAAGCACCTCCAAATGCATAGGAGTGATTTTTACAATTGCAAGGGAACAAACTCAATTGTGCTTATGGCTGTCTGTGATAGCAAGAACCAATTCACAATGGTGGACATTGGCGCATATGGAATTGAAAGTGATGGCGGGGTCTTCCAAGTTTTTGCTCCAAATGGCTGCAGGGCAGCCTAGCACAGCAATCCCCTGAAAATCTTACCGGCACAGAAACAAAGGTACCCCACGTGTTCCTAGGCGATGCTGCATTTCCTTTACATCTGAACATGTGTCCAACCTTATCCAGGTGAGAACACTTTAATCAATTTCCTGCTCAATTACTTATGAACCATTAACTACACAATTTATGTGACGGTTACATATTTACATGCTTGTTTTTTTTTTTTTTGGTGTGTTTTACAGGTGTCAACTAGGATGATTCAGCCAATTTTTACAACTACAGACATTTGGGATCCTTGCTGCACGCTGGCGGATTCTTGGGCGCCCCATAGAACTCAACCCAGGAAAAACTTTCTCACACACACTGATGCTGCAACCTCTCTGGCAAGCAAGTACATTCCACTGAACTTCCCAGACAGCACCACAGCTTCAGGGGAACAAGTTTCGGGTGAATGACGACAGCTTGTCTATGGAGACAACAACCTGTTTGCACCTGGAAGGCTTTCGGCTGCCTGGGCATCCAAAGCTGCACTCACAGTAAGAAATGACTTAAGTCGTTTTTCCTGACGCGACAGGGTAGTGTACCATGGCAGGATGCTGTTATCTGGCGAGGTTGCTTGCAGTGAAAAGACACTTTAAAGTGATTCTGTGACATTTTTGTTCAAGTGTGATATATTAAACTTTCTAAATCATAACTTGTTGCATAACTTACTTTTGGTCATATTTCAAAGAGCCTACAACAGTACATGGGTAGCTCTACAACTATATTATGACAAGATGTTTTAAAATCTATTTCTCACTTGCCCTTTCTCTGAGTGGCGAGAGCATCTGGACTTCTCCCAGATTTTGGCACCACTGTAACAAAGTTAGATTGCCACCTGTCCATCAGGAAGGAGGCGGAGAACCGACGAACATTTAAATAATTTAATGAGAAAATAAAACAAACATAGCAGAAGTGAATCATACGTTTGTTCTACTGCTGTCTCTCTTTTATAGTACAGAGCTCCTCCGTGGGATTTGAGGCTGGTGTGCGGCACAGGTGCTTCTCAATGTCACTCAAGCCCCAACCTCATTCTGTTCCCATGGCTCTTGGCCCTGCCCACTCACCACAGTAACACTGAGGAGGAAATCCAATGAAGTGCTGCACCACAAGTTGCGAACTAAGCAATTGACAAATGTGAAGGAAAACAAGGTCTAGCTAAGCATGACCAGTTCTCTTCTGGCCAAACATCTACGAACTAAGCACCAGACAGTGTAGGCGCCAGAGGATTGACAATGCTCGATGTCAGTCGTGGAGAAGCTACAGGTCTGAGAAGGTCTCCGATGGGAGTGGGTCAGCCCACGGATTCTTCTGTTACTGGGGATTTCAGATTGTGAATTTCAGCCTCACAATCTGTACTCCATGACTACCACTGCATCTGCTCATGCTGAGGTCTCCATAATCCTGGACCAGGCCGTATCCTAAGGAGAAACAGACTAACATAAGCATAGATGCTATTCAAATTACAATAAAATATTTTAGAATTATATATAGTTATATTGTTAGTGTTTCTGCCTCCAGTTGCCCAGCCTAACAATTCTTTAAAAGATTTGAATTTTTAAAAGTTATGTGTTTGTGTTTTATGTGTATGCTAATGAAAAGAGATGTGTCGTTAGTCCAATTTTAAACTGAGAGTGCGTCTGCCACCCACACTATGTTAGGAAGCCTTTTCGAGAGTTTAGGTGCAAGATATAAAAAAGGTCTACTGCCTGCAGTTGATTTTGATGTTCTACAATTAATTAATTGTCCACAATTAAATAAACGTAGTGGATGTGAGGGGCTGTAACACACCAGGAGCTCCCACAAATGGGTGGGCTAAGCTTTGTAGGGAGACAATAAGATTTTAAAATTTATACGTTTAAACAGGAAGCAAATGCAATGATGCAAGAATCATATTTCTTAGTTCCAAAATGCACTCTTGCAGCTGCATTTTTGACCAAATTAAGTCTGCTAATTGGGCCTAAAGGGCAACCACCTGGTAACGCATTACAGTAGTCTAACCGAGAGGTCATGAAAGCATAAATAAGTTCTTTCTGTATTAGACATTGATAGCATAGGAAACAGTTTGGCAACATTTTTAAAGAGCCCATATTATGGATTTTTGAAAATGACCTTCCATGCAGTGTGTGTACCACAGCTCTAAGGGAAGTAAAATGTCCAGCTAAGGCTTAAATCTGTAAGTGCACAGTGTTTAAAACTATTGATTCATCTATAAAAGAGTCAACTCATCGTTGTTTAAATGAATCGTTATTATAACGAGTCTTTAGACGTTTCGGCTTGACATACATAAGCCCCGCCCACTAGTTGCACGCACAGATTGAACTGCCACTTTTTCTTCCTGTCTGTGGGCGGGGCCGGGAAGACAGTCGGCAAGTGCTGTATCGCATTCCGGTTAAAATCATGTCCCTTAGACGCTGTGCTCTGAAGTGCGAGGGAAAACCTGTGTTCTTTTCCCTACCTAAAGATTAAGCTGTGAAGAGTCAGTAATTTAGGTTTGTTTTTGGTAAGATACCTGAGAATTATAGCCCCAACATGGTGCTGAGTTCGCGTCATTTCTCTGAAGAGAGCTACACCAATCTACAAGCTTACAACGCAGGATTTGTTGCACGGTTGTTAATAAAGGATGGATCAATACCCAGTTTATTTGGACCAGCATGTTCTTCCAGTCTTGTTCACTGTAACAAGGTAAATATGGATGTAGTTGTGCAGCATGTAGCGGTAGCCATTTAGCTTACTGCCGAATGTAACTATTTGTTGGCTTACAATAGTCCATGAAGTGTTAATCATTACTGAATGTTTGTTGTTATGATGAAGAATATAGCAATACGCTGTTGTACAACTGTAGTGATTTTTTTTTCAATATGTTCTGGCATTGGGCTGCTGACACGTAAAGGACATGACGTGGTAGCTTGACGTCACGCGGTTACGTCACGTAAAGGAGGTGCTTGGGAAAAAGACTCGCTCAGACGATTCATATGGGAGTCGGTGGGAAAATGAGGTAAAAATAAATAGATATTATAAGACATTGAAAGTGTTTTTTAACCTTGCATACATATCATCCTGTTGTTTGGGACTTCAAAAAGTGAATTTAACCGTTCTCAACCCAACATATGGGCTCTTTAAGATAAATTATTCAGTTTAACAGATGCATGAAGTATGGCCTTCAAGCGATAGGTTGCTATTAAAAATCACCCATGAAGTATTGACTGAAGACAATGACTGATCTGAAAATCCATCGAGGACTGTGACATGTGATCCATCGACAATGTTATAGTATTTGCATATGAGGTATTAGGGTCCAATTAGCAAGAGCTCAGTTTTATCTGAATTTAGTAATAAGCTTTCAAATCATTCAAATTTTAATATTAGCTATACAATTGTATAATTTCATGAATTTGTACAAATTATCAAGATGAGAGGAGATAGAATTGTGTATCATCAGCATAACAGTGGCAACTAACGTCATGATATTGCCAAGTAGTAGTGTAGGAAAATCTCTCCTTTCCTCAGGTCCCTTCTCTATAGTTTCTTGTCACCAGTGAGTGTCTGCATCAAGACCGTCCGAGCTCGGAAGAATGAGAAGAAAATCAGCTTTGTGGTTCAGTAGATTTTATTCTGACACAAGGGAAGGAAGAGCAATCTTATATACACACATCGAGGGTCCGCCTATAACTGAGCCCTAACACAAAGAATATTACCATAAAAAACAAAAACCAGGATACGTGAGAATGTGCATGTACACGTGAATATGCTGACACACACACTCTCTCACACACACCAAAAAACCCAAATACAAGCTGCTGTTGTCCATGAGAGAAGAGGAAGATAACGGCCTTGAGTCCAAAACTTGTAGGAGCGACTGATAAGTGGGAAAGGAGGAAGGGACAGAAAATGCAACAGCAGAGAGAACAAAGACAGGTTATACATGGAGTATACAGCAGTATAAAACTCACATACTAATAATTAAATCCTTCAAGTAGCATATATACAATGTTAAAAAGTAGGGGGCCAAAAACTGAGCCTTGTGGTTCCCCAGAGTGTAATATGATTGGTATGATGCCTCTTCATTAACGGATACAAATGAATAACTTTCAGATAGACAATTCCTTATCCAAGCCAATGCAGTTCTAGTAATACCAACATAACATTCTCCTTGATAGACTTGCTGCATTTGATACTATTGATCATAATTTTCAAGGACGTTACAGTTAACGCTATACTTCATCTGTGCTAGTATTACATGTTTGTAAAATATTATTTAATTTACAATGCTCAAATATTTTGCTTATATGGTGAAGTAATGTTAGGCTAGCTGTTTGTGAGTAAATTATTTGAAATGGAATAGCCAGCTCATATACTTTCTTCAGAAAAATGATTTTTAGGGTGCTTTCACATCGGTGGTTTGGTTCATTTGGTCCAGACCAAGGGCAACGAATGATGCATTGTAGCATTTTTCTGCTGTTTTGGGTCCTTTTCACGCCACACTGATTGCTTTGGTTTGAACAAGTTGAAACAAACCAAAATGCAGTCATGTGACAAATCCACATCACTCATTGGCCAAATGTTATTGAACGTATTTCCTAAACTGCTTTTCAATTGGTCAGAAATAACATGAAACTTTTGCAAGTAAACAAACCCGCAGACACAATATGTCGCTGTGCTGGCTGATTGTATCCCTGGTCACAGTAAGATTGATGCAAATATGCCTGATTTTGAGAGAGAGAGAGACACCAGACTGAAAAGGCACCACACCCAGCTGAGAAGGACAACGGGATAATAGACGGATTACAAAAGAAACTCCAAACCGGCAGCAATTACATATCTGCTCTAGAAAACTGCTGTGATAATGCCGGATTTCCAGTGGCCGCAGTAAAACAAGCAGCACTAGATGAAATTATTGATCATGAAATCCTAAAAAACGAAAGCAACGATGATGACATTGCCATTTTAGAGAACCACGTAACAAGAGAAGATCGCAACCAACCTCTCGTTCAAAGAAATGGCAAACAATACCAACGCAGCCCGATACAAACTATAAAAAAATAAAATGAAACACCTCAAAAATCGATGAAAGTTGCCGTTCTCAAACCATAACAAATGCGAACGACAAAACCACAACAATTAGTCGCCCACTAACCTGCAACGAATGATCAAAACATAAACAAATCATGGGAATGATGCCCAGAAGGGGCCCATTCCAACCATATTGGGACTCAATGTTATAAGGCAACAGTATACAAATTAGACACCAGAGACGTTTGGCATAGAACACTCCTCACCATTCCAGAGGAACTCAAATAAAAATTAATTTTAATTAAGAAATGAAATCAGGAAACATAAAGCGTAGCTACAATGAAAGTGACGAAGGCATTTATGAACGATTAATAAAGGCATTACTAGATATGAGAAGACCAACAACTTCCGACTGGAGCAAAATTTTAGAAATATAACAGGCAAATAGTGAACCTTTTGAGACATATGCCGAATGCCTCTGGGTGACATATAAAGAACATGCAGGATTAGAAAACGCTAACCGTGATCATGAGCCACGTTTGCAACTTAGAAAAAAAACAAGCTGGCGCTCCAGTGCAGAGAGCACTATCAAACGGCATAGACCCAGCTAAAAACAATAGTAGACTGGGGATCCAGAATAGAGCATAGATGGAAATCAAAACCCTGTTCCATTGCATCCGCACATTGGTTAACTGAAGGGAACGGCACAAACAAAACTGATACATTTCATGGCAAAGCTAACTGTCATTACTGTAAAAGAAATAATCACATAGTGAAAGACTACCAGAGAAGACCTCATAGAGAATACAGATCATCCCAGCCCAACAACGACTCTGAAATCTTAAAAAAAAACAGAGTTTAATTCTTGAGCAGCAAAAAGGAAATCATTCAAATAGTGGTACAACTGTGCGTGAAAAACAATAGGGATTCATGGCCTCCATTGCCGTAATGAGCATCGTAAAGAGTGGAAACCGCATCAAAATTAGAGCTAATCTAGGAGGTCAGTTAGCAGATATTCTTATTGATTCGGGTGCATCATGCTCCTCCACAGATATTCCATTACCGCTAACAAACAAGACAATTCAGATTAAAGGAATCGGTGACACATTAATGATCGCAACAGAAACTCAACCAGCTTGAATCGATTTAGGCATCGCAGTATTAGAAGAACCATTTTGGTATCTGCCTAACAATAGCAAAAGAACTGTGTTGGGAATGGACATGATGCAAAAACATGGTTTTGTCATTCATTGTTTTGAAAAACAAGTCGAACTAAAAACAAACAAAACTATAAAGAAATGCTCACAAAGAAACAAGGAAAACATCATGTCCATTTCCATCACAGATCC
>CAIGQQ010029579.1:574494-590279 GCA_903798035.1 Danio albolineatus
ATATATATATATATATATATATATATATATATATATATATATTTATTATTTTTTTATTAAAACAGATTCCAGTTGTGGTTCTTGCAACACATTTAAAAAAAAATGTTGGAACAGTAAACCATTTACACACTTTGTAATGTTGCCATTCCTTTCACAACATTTAAAAGATGGGACTCCACTTAGGGACTTCACTGTGTGATAGTCAGTCCCAGTTGCCTCATGCTGCGTTCACACAAGACGCGGTAGACGCGTCAAGCGCGAGTGATTTACATGGTAAGTCAAGTCAATGCAAAGGCAATACACGCGAATGACACAGCGCAAATTGAGCGGTTTGTGCACTTGACGTGCAAATTGCTTAGTTCGAAAAACTTTTTCTGTAAAATCCATGTTAGCCATTTAGCAATAAATCTAGAGTCATCAGGCCATAGACAGAAGCCCTGGCCATCATGTGAATTCTTGGATTCTGGAATTTTTGGATGTAACTACATTTTGTGGTACTTGACAAAGGTTTGCCAAAGTAATGCTGAGCTCGTGGTGATATCGCTTATAGATAAATAACGATTTTTGTTGCAGTGCCACCTGAGGGATTGGAGATCATGGTTGTTTAGCTTAGGCTTGCGCCCTTGTCCTTTATGCACTGAAGTCCGCCAGATGCCTTGAATCTTTTAATGATGTAATGCACTGTTGAAGATGAAATATCCAAATGTATTCCTATATTTCTTTGAGGAACATTGTTTTAAACATTTCAATAGTTTTCTCACATATTCTGGAATGATTCCTCAGAGCAAACATAAACGATCTGCAGCAGCAATTTTGCACACAGCGCACCTCAATAATAAAACCAGAAAAATTGTTTTGACATTTCCCTGTGGTCATTTGAATTTTTCGCTAGGATTGCGCCATCAAATTCAGTGATCCTATTGGTTCTTGGATTGACGCTCATCGAAGCTGTTGTCACACTGCACATTTGTTCAATAAAACTCTGGGGTTTGTTCCACAAAAGTATGCAGCCTTCATGATGCAAGCTGAAATGTCAGCAATGCAATGTCAGACACAATGCACTCAAATGAAGCAAGCGACGTCACTGTGAGGGGTAAGGTTAGGGGTGGGCTTAAGTGAGCCTATTAAAAAGCATTGAATGCAGCACAGATTGCACTGCACCAGGTCTGCATCCAGACCCCTCTCGTTTGTTCACCTGTATTTCCATTGTTGCTCTTTATTCCCCGCTATAATACCCATAAATAATAGAACAAAATCTTTTCTTTCTATTAAAGCGTAGTCCGAACAAATGACTCTTATGAGCTGCTTTGTTTTAGTGAATCAAAGACCGAGATCATCACACACACAAATGACTCAATCATAAATCCGGCTCTTTTAACAAACCAAAGGCGTTTTTTTGACCGATATCTTCACGTACATTAATGACAGCTTAACTGTAAACTATTTTCATGAGTGTATTGTTCAGTAGCTTGAAACTTCAAGATCGTTCCGAACCATTCATAACCATTCATGACAACGCATTTGGTTGTGCCCAGTTCATCGATATGCTGAAGTTGAAACAAATCCAGGTACTGAATTACTTTAATACTTACCAAATGAATGTTAAATTAAGGTTAAAAAAAAAATTATATTAATATTATATTATATATTTTAATAATGTGTTGCCCGAGATAGTTGCTTGCTAGTTATATGACAACTAAATTGTGCGTTTTTTGAATCAGTTATATTTAATGTTATCCTTATTACCTTGTTAGCTAATTGAAATCGTTCAGTGTAGTGTATGTTTGGAAAACAAAGTCTAAAATTCATCTGTTACATCTCCCAGGATACTCTGAAAAGAAAAGGCTAACACCCAGTTTTTTTTTTTAAACCAAAAAGAAAAGAAAAATCAGGATCCGATGCCGTAGGAGTGGAAGTTGCAGATGAGACAGAAAAGGGTACAAAAGCAGTTATAGAAACCGGTGACAAAGAGCTAGAAAGAATTGAAAAAGCATAAGATATCCAGAAGTTTTCCAGAAATATCCATCCAATTTTTTTTTCTCCTGTGGATGAGTTTATTTTATATTAGAAAGAAGAGGTCCATTAAAAAGACGAAGTGTAAAGTTGTGTGCAGTGCAGAGGAGGCTTACATACTCTTCAAATAGTTCCCTGCAAGCAACATGGGTGCATATTTTGACCAACTGAAAACAAGAGATGCAGTTTCTCAAAGATTTTACTGTCCTGGCATGTCAGTAGACATCGAGAAATGGGTAAGTTAGAATCACTTTACTGACTATTCGCTTTTACTGACTTGAAGTCAATAAATTGTATTACTTTAAAATTAATTCATATTATAATTGTTTGAGGTTTCACTGCAGTTTGCTAGAAAAGCCGAAAACACCTAAAACTTGAACCAGATTACATACAAATCAAGGTACCACATCCATGTTTCTAACATGTTTGTTGTTTATTAAACTTTTGACAAAATTACACATTTAATATTTGTATTAAACGAGATATTTCGCCCAAAAATTTACATTCTGCCACCCTTTACTCACCTTTCACATCTAAATTCTTTTCTGTTAAAGGAATGCTGGATCATTGACTTCTATAGTATTTTTTTATTGGTAGATGTTAGTCAATGGGTACCATCAACCAGCATTTCCCATAATATCTTCCTTTTTTAACAGAAGTAAAACTATAAAACCACATCACAGAGAATCAATTGTAAGGGTCATTCTCATTTTTATGTGAAGTATACATTAAATATTTTGCATAACTAACAAAACTAAATATATTATAGTTCAATATATATTAAATTTTAAAAATAAACAGTAATAACTTTCTTCTGTTTTGTCTAGTTTGACAGACCCAGGTTCCATTTGAGCTCATTGGAATTGACTTGATAGGGAAGCTGGTAAAAACTGACCAGCAAAATTAATATATTCTAGTCATGATAGACTATTGTACAAATTGGGCACAGGCATATCCACTCAAATCAAAATCTGCTGTTTAAATAACAGTCTACTCTACAATTTATATAACAGTTTGAAGTCCCCAAACAGATATGAACAGATCGAGGAAGGGAGTTTGTCAATACTGTAAGCATTTGTATGCCTTTGACAAGAATGCCTTGGATGCAATTGTTGAAGTTTTACTCTGCTGTGGATTTTTGTTTTTCAAATATTTCCCAAATGATGTTTAACAGCGCAAGGAATTTTTCAAGGAAGGGAGTATACATGACTTGTTTGTGCAGAAGAAATTTCCAGTCACAGCTTTGGGCGAGTCTGTGTGTGTGTGTGTGTGTGTGTGTGTCTCTATAGACATTTAATTCATTTTAATAACGATTAATACAATTTTCATTTTATGTATGTATCTTTATGTTCTGAACACTATTAGAGTCCTTGCAAAGCTGGTGGATGACAACCCCAGCAGCTGGACCAACATGTAGATGCAACTATGTTTGGTCGGTGGACCAAAAAACAGCTAACAATAAGGTTTTCCTTTTTTCCTCATGTTTTGGAGAGAAGCAAAATACTCTTCTGAGGTATTTTATAAAAAATGGTAGATATATATTTTAAAGAAATATAACAGATGCCAATGAAGTCAATACATTTTTCATTAACATGCTTCCAAAGGTTGATGCCTCTTATAAAGCAGTGTTGTGAAGAAGGGGTGGTTATTGACATCAGGCGCCACCAGAAAATTATTGAGCTAGTGAAGTAACAAAACATGAAAGAACAAGGCATCTGCTTTTAAAAAGGCAATGCCAAAAGCCTTGAGGTGTGGGACATGGTATGGAGAAGAAATGTTCGCAGTGAACAAAGAAAGGGAGGAAAGCTTGACCCTGAATATTTTGCTCCCTTTATAGTGATCAAAATGGATGAGAAGAGTATGCATCTTGTAAACTCCACAGGCCAGCCCACACAAAGGGTCAACATTGATCATTTAAAACACCACCATGATGAAAGGTCAAGGATACCTCAAAAAATAAGGAAGCACCAATTGTTCACCTATTCTATTCAACCTTAAAACATTTCAGTCTCTTCACCTCAGGATGCCTGTTCTCCTTCTCAGAACATTGTGCTTTCTCCACCTCAGTCAGGATGTCTGTTTTGACCAATGACTGAATAAAATATGGACGACATGACAGCCCCTTTTCCCATTGAACGCTTTGAAGGGAATAAAACACCTCATGACAGGCCCAAACTGTTGCAAAAGACTGCTGAAATTAGAGCCTGGGCATGCGCAGAAGGACTGCCTGATGAAGCCAGAGGCGGAGACGTGGAATCAAGCTTCAAACCAAACGCTTGTATATTAAATCAACCACGCCCCCCGAACTTCACACTTCTCGCCGGTGTCATGTAAATATAGGAACTTACATTTTAAAACACGTAATAATATACAATTTAAAAACTGTGATGTAAACTGTTATTGTTACGATTGACTGGGAGGATGGAGGCAAAAAGTGTCACAGAAGTCATTGGTGAAAGTGTGATTTGACACAAAAAGGAGAAGAAAAAAAAATCCAGCAAAATGGTAAAAGCGACAAAATAACAATAAAAGAAAAATAAACTATACAATATTTACAGGGTTGTTCAGCTAAATCAAGCCAATGATCTGAACAAAAAAACAACAACTGCTAATTATATACTCTCACCACACAACCTACAACTACCCACACAGAGTAAATGTTTGGGGCCATTTTATATTATTGGCCCCACCCATGGGTTGAACCATTCTTCAGGTTGTGGGTTAACATGTAGAGAAAACAAATACATAAGACATTAAACAAAATTATTAATGATTACAAGTAAATAAATGTGCATCCAAAACTCAAAATACAACACAACATACAACCAATACAAATATAAACAACAGAACAGTGATTTTTATCATAGACCAGGGGTCGTGACCCTGATAATGTCATCCAAAATGGCTGCTCTAAAGGCAGGAAAAGACTGTAGCTGCGTCCCAAATGACACACTATCCACTATGTACTTATGCACTTACACACTCAACAGCATAGTATATGTATGTATTGCTGTCCCAAATGGAACACTTATGGCTTTTTTACTAATCGGAAGTTCAAACCGTTTCCCTGATGACGTTTGACGGTTGCCAAATTATAGAAATAAATGAACAAAATTCCAAATAATACCCGTCATGAGTATAACCGCATAATCAGGAGCCGCTATAATCACTCTCATTGGAGAAATTTGCTTTCACAGTCCAAAATAAATAAAAGTTATCCAACACGTGCGCACGATAGGTCCGCCTCTACCATTACGTGCACAAAGCTCCGGTCGTTGAGTGCGTGAAGTGTCCATCATTACACACTTCATATTACCGGTGGAATGAGTGAATCATCCAGGTAAATAAAAAGTGCACTTATTATTGTTTGAGTTTTCAGTGTGAACGTACTTATTACGCTATTTATACTACAAAATGGCGTAGAAAAGTGCACAAGTATGCGATTTGGGACGCAGCTTGTATAAATGATTTTGTTTGTAATCTGAACAGGTTTGGTGTTAAAGGATGGAAAACCGGTAAGTGTATGTAATCTTTCTGTTTGGTTAATAAATGATGTTTAAAAGAAAATGTGTATGTGGTTATTTCAGTGTGAATGGGAAGATGATATGGGTTATTTGTTTGATATGAAATAGAGATTTACATAAACACAGTGCTAAACTTAGACAAAAAAAAACTATACACATTACACAAACACACATGCACAATACAGATAACACAACAAAAATCCATGTATAAATTGTTTTGCTGGCAATTGGACGATGTTTATAAGTGTGTGTATTTTATGCATAAGTGTAATGTAATGTGTGTATGTCAGTCACAGTGTTTTTGGTTCTACACTGTGACAGTTAGTTATAAATTAATAAAAGCAATATTATACTGCAGAAATACATGATCTTTCGTACACTCTAGCCTGAGTTAGACTAATATAAGCACAAAAATTATTCCTCTTATAACAGGGTTGTTGGTATTTATTATCTTCACAGGGGTAGAAATAACACTTGGAAAATATGAACAATGACATATAAACAACACATACATTTTTAGAAAGGTTTTTATTTTTAATTAGCAATCAACAGGACCCAAAATAGCCTACACAAATTATTTTAAAAGACTTTAAAAAAAGAAATACAGCAAGATTTCGAAATATCAACAATATATATTTACACATCCCATCCCTGCACTATATAAATAATCCTTGTCGATTTGTACAATATACCTCGTAGTATTAATACTCCACTAATACATCAACTGATGTCTGTGTTATGTATGCGTGTCTTATCACCAAATATTCATTTATAGATCATACATACTTCTGTTTTAAATCAGCCACACACAGGTTAACATTTTACCACCGCTCTTTACTTCTCGTGTGTGTGAACTCCGTAAGATTACAAAACTTCCCATCATGCCACCTATCTCACGTCTTAAAGACACAGATGCATTTATAGTACATGACAATCAGCTGCTGCAACATTGCTTGTATATTGTTTATCTTCTTTTGCTTCCGTTTTCATTTGGTTTATTCGATGCCTTCATTATATCAGGCATACATTTATTTTAATGTTTATTAGGTGTTTTCAAGTAAAAAGCCAATGGTAAACGGTAAACTGTGTATATAAATAATATAACATTTACAGCTCTATTTGTTAAATAAGATTCTGTTAGAACATTAATATTTTATAACAGCAAATTCAGTAATGGCATGCCAAAACTCAAAATATCAGAAATGTCCTGTAAATCAAGTTCAAATAACCTTACAGGAGATCAATGTGGACATATGCTAACATTAGATTTGTCTTCCTAATTATTGTTTCAGACCCATAAAGAGAATTACTGCAAGATAGCGATCACCTGCATTTCCCCCATCATGGCTAGGCGTGTATCAGCGAACTAATAAAGCCGTCAAAGCCCTTACCGAATAAACAGTGATCCTTCAGATCCCGTATGTCAGAAAAGTACAGTTTATTACTGAACTCATTTGACCATGGTAAACACTTCAATAACACTTCAATCTCCTCTCGAAGCTCAGCTTAGAGAAACTGTCAATCACGATGACAAGCCCAGCATTAAATTACTGCTAAAAACATACGGCTTACAAAAATAAAGATCTGCACCTATATCAGCATTATAATCAGTGCCTTAATTGACCAGAACCATCCTTCGGGACATTTAATTGCAATTGTATTTTTTTTTTATTTGGGCTGAAGTCTCATTCTTTAACACAGAGGAGGCGGGCTTTATGATTTGTACTGCAGCCATCCCCCGGGGGGGGCGATCTAATGGCCGAGACCAGGGGTGCTCAATCCTGCTCCTGGAGATCAACCTTCCTGCTGAGTTCAGCTCTTACCCTGATCAAACACATTGATCCATTAGTTAGGACCTGAACAGCCCTTGATAATTACAGGCAGGTGTGCTTGATATGGGTTGCAACTAAAATCTGCAGGACGGTAGATCTCCAGGAGCAGAACTGAACACCCCTGCCTGAGACCTTCACTCAAAAGCAGGCGTGTGGCACACTTTGTTCTGACATATGTTGTCCAGATACAGATGAGGGCGTCAATCCTCCTCCACCTCCTCCCATTTTTCCTCCAGCAAAACAATCATCTAATGTCCAATCATGTCACAAAAAAATGTATGTGACTTGGAACATAAGCTTTAAAATGACAAATATGTCAAATAATATTTTTATTACCATTTCTTACATACACAGTCATTCAAGATGCATGGGAAAAAGGGCCCATTCTGATTTCCTGCATTGGCAGTTATAAACTGTTTTACTGGGACATAGTTAGGACAGCTCCCAATAAAGACGTTGAGAATGATAGGAGTTGAACGTAATGAGATTCACCTGCTTTGCTTTACATATTTCAGCAATGCTGTCTTGTATATTTACAATTCCAATATTTCTGTACTTCAGCCATGCCCTTGTTGTTAAAAAAAAAAAAAAAAAAAAAAACACTCACAGCACACAAAGGCACTTCATATTGGCATCTTTGAAATCACAAGGATATGGAAGGGAAAGGGCTCAAAGTTCAAGGTAGGCATACAAGAAATATTTTTACCCTATCTACTAAAGCTTTTTAAAGCCAAACTCAAGTTAATGAATGTTTTAAAAGTTAATGATTTTTTTTTTTCATCTTAGTGTGATCCAACAGATACACTTTTATTTTGGGAGTTGTCCATGAGCTTGGTCACTGTCAAAATATCTTGCTCTATTTACTAAGTTTTGTGGAAAACTAGACGACCATAATATTAGTAGCCGTGAAGACAACCTTTTTGTAACCTTGGTCAGGTCTGTGCAATCAGTATAATCAAACACAGCTGGACTCAAATGAAGGTGTAAAACCATTTCAATGATGATCAGAAGAAATGGACAGCACCTGAGTTAAATGAGCGTCACAGCAAAGGGTCTAAATACTTAGGACCATGTGATATTTCAGTTTTCTTATTTTAAATAAATCTGCAAAATTTTTAATAATTTAACAAAGAGTGAAAAACATTTTGTAGAATATTTTTGTACTTTACCTTCACTTGTCCCCATGTTCAGGTGGGTCCTCTGTTGGGTTTAATAATAAAAAAGCCATATATCATTATCACAAATAACTGCAAGAAAAGTATATAACTTTGGAAGATCTCAGTGAAGATGATTATTTAGCATAGCAGTCTCAAAATACACGGCAGTACCTTGGCTTCTCCGGAATCAGAATGTTTTAGATGTTGCCTTTAGATGTTTAATGAAGTTGCTCCTTGGCTGTTGACTCAGCTGTTCTCTCTATCTCTCGATATTAATGGAGTTTCAACACCATTATGAGATGGTTCTCTGTGCACCACACCCATCCCCATTCTACAATTGTTACCATTTGATCGAGATGTAGTTACCTCAAACAATGCAGAAACAACAAACTATTAACTTATCTTTTCTCTCATAATTGACTGTACGCGCAAACTCTGCTGACGTATTTTTGTTAGAATATTAGTCGGTGTGTTTACATCGATTTTGTTAAAAATTATAGGACAGGGAGGACAGTAGTTCGGCTGAACATTGCTGTGTTCCGTTATGTCAGACCTCCTCAAGGTTTAACTCTTCACTGAGCTTCCACACTTTTCCAACAGACCAACAAACACATAAAAAGTGGATTCATAACATTCGACGTGAGAATTTTGACATCAGATCTCACACAAGGGTCTGCAGTTGTCACTCTGTTTTTACAAATAAATTTTTTTTTATTTGCGTTTTACTATCCGAAAATATTCAAATTTCAGCATTTTACAACCAGTAAATGGCAATGCCTTTCTTAGTACAGATGTGTTTTTTAAATGTTGATTAGATAATTTTTTGTATCCTCCTACTCAAACTATGTGGCTTCTCTGACTTTCTCATCGACCTGAAACACGTCGCCCTCACGCTGATCTCTCCTGTCACCTGATCCTTACAAGACACTAAACAATAACTCATAGTTAGTTATGCTCATTTTTCAAAATGTATATTAAAAAGGACGCCAAATACAAACATTGTACACAAAAAAATTTAACTAGATAAACAATTGATACAAACTTTACAAAAACATGAACTGTGCCAAATGAACAGCGTTAGCACATAATTCATATATAGCACCCTCAAAATTCGTATTTACTCACCCTCAAAATTATTGATGTAGCTTGAAATATATAATTTAAAGCCTTTCTCCATTTTGCTAGTTGGTGTGACAGCTGTCTGTCTCATGATTCGAGCCACATCGTTCATGGTAATCCGGGGAAGCTCCTGTAAACAGCGAGTGTAAAATACCATTATCTCCTGCGCCATCGTCGTACAGTTATCGCCAATGGGGAAAACGGCTTCAGGTGCAGGACCGGATATTTTCCTGCGGGCTCTGCGCAAACGCGGAAGCGATCGTGCATAGTCAATCAGCTTTTTAGGGAAATGAGCATCAATTCACCATTAAGAGGGGAATTTGGGTTGAGGCTGACTCATATCCTACGACTGTAAGCAAGTATAAAACCTCTGAAAGACTAACTTCTTGCGCATTTAATTTTCAGATGTCTTGGGTAATTAAGGGACCATCTCACCTTCTCCACCTTCAATGGAGATAAAGCATCTTAGTGCTTGCAACCACAGCATAAAAGATATAGCCAATATTGAAATGGACTTTAAATACTCAAAATCCACTTCAACGAGCATGTAATGCGTTTGTAAACTATCTATTCTCCCCCTTTTATTCCAACATAAATTAACATGTCGGCATGATTCTAACATGAATTACCATGCTGTTAGCATGATTCCAGCATAATTTAGAATGTTAGCAAGACTCCAACATGAATCAACATCTTAACATGTTTCTAGCATGAGTTAACATGTTGTTTGCACGATTCCAACATGAATTAGCATTTTGCTAGCATGACTAGCATAATTTAACATGTTGTTAGCATGAATCCAATATGAATCAGTTGCTAACTCTTGCAAGAATCATGCTAACATGTTCATGCAAAAATACATGATAACATGTTGAAATCATTACCCCGCTAGAAATTGTACGTTCCCAGAACGTCCCCACTGGTGTTAAGGACGTTACCCAGGAGGTTCTGAGAAGGTCATGATGTTGAGTTCTTTAAAGGGTTAGGGGACGTTATTTAGGGGACCTTTGCAGAGCTTTCAGGACGTTCTTGGAACGTTTAGGGGACCATATTTTATTTAATATTAATAATAAGTTTTATTTATATAGTGCCTTTCCATAGCTCAAGGCACTTTACAATAAAATGTAAAAAAAAAAAGAAATAATACAAGCAGACATTAAGAGAAACAGTAAACAGGTAGAGACAACATTAGACAGATAGAGACAATATTAGGCTTGCAAACATACAAGGAATCAAAAATAACAAACTGGAATTACAAAACAAGACCTATGAGACAAATATGTAAAGTTGGGTCCAAAAAAGTGGTCAGTTTAGCAATGAGAAGAGTGACATTCAGAGAACAAGTGAGTTTTAAGTAATGATTTGAATTCTGAGATATTATTTACAGAGCAGAGTGAATGTGGTAGAGAGTTCCAGAGATTGGGTGCAATGACACTAAATGATCTGCCCCCCATTGAAGAGAGGCGGTACCGAGGGACAGCAAGAAGGCCAGAGTCAGAGGAGCGTAGTGAGCGAGTAGGAATGTAGGGGACAAGCATGTTGCAAAGGTAAGAGGGGGCTAGGCCATTTAAAGATTTAAATACAAGCAGGAGAATTTTGAATTTAATGCGGTAAGCGACTGGGAGCCAATGGAGATCGTGCAAGATTGGGGTTATGTGAGCAGAGCGTTTGGTATGAATGAGTATTCTAGCTGCGGAGTTTTAAATATATTGTAATCTGGAGATGAGGCAGGCAGGCACACCAATGAAGAGGGCATTACAGTAGTCAATGCGAGATGTGACAAACGCATGGACAACAGTCTCAGCATCCTTACTACTGATGAAGGGACGCAGTTGGGCAATTCGGCGTAAATGAAAGAATGCAGGTTTAGTAACAGATTTAACATGAGACTGAAAGGAGAGTGTGGAGTCAAAGATTACATCAAGATTTTTTACAGAAGTAGATGTTTTGATGTGGGAGCCGGCAATCTCACAGGGGAAACTATTTGAAATATTGCTGGTAAGCACTGGGGTGCCAATAAAAATGATCTCAGTTTTGGCCATATTGAGTTTCAAAGAATTTGAGTTGAGCCAAGCATTAATGTCCTTTACACAAGCAGAGATATTATCAATTTGAGCGGATGGAGTAGGTGTACAGACAGAATAAAGTTGAATATCATCAGCATAAAAGTGATAGTTTAAACCAGACATGTCCAAAGTCCGGCCCGGGGGCCAAATGCGGCCCGTGGTCAAACTTAATCTGGCCCGCAGCCTCTGTAAAAAAATTAATAACTTCTGGCCCGCACATATCTCAGTAATTGCTGTTCTTAATTTACCCACTAGAGGGCAGGAGCACTCTACGACCCCCACATATACTTGATAGAGCTGGAGCTCATTGAGCTGCAGTCGGCACCAGCAACTTTCTCTCGCCAACTTTTACCGACAGCTGGATAAAGGCAGGTTTCAAAGATTCGAGAGTTTGCTAAGAAAATGCTGAGCTTGTTTGGGTCGACGTATTTGTGTGAGAACACATTCTCGGTTGTGAACTTAAATAAGAGTCGTGTGAGGACACGGCTCACAGACTCTCACCTGCGAGACATCTTGCGCATCAATACCTCTGCCTTTGAGCCAGACCTGGCAGTTGTGCTGCAGTACAGATCTCAGTATCACCCGTCACATTAATGCAGGCAAGTCATTTGTCATTTAAATAACTCTGACTTAATTTTGTTTTGTTCAGTCACAAATTCAGACAAGTTGTCAGTTTTCACTCCAGAATAAACCGTTCAATCAACATTTATATTTGATGATATGTCATATATCAAATTAGTCCTGCACTTGTGGATAATCGTTTCTGTTATTCAAAAATTCTGTGAACATTGAACCCCATGATAACATAATTAATGTTCAAATGAACCAAAATACATGTTTGATTGTTAAAATGAAAATAAAAAGAAAATGTGAAACACAGGATGGCTTGCTAAACTGTGTTTAAATATATTGTTGCTTTATGTAATGAACGTCAGCCGAGGTCGGCCCCCCACATTTTACAACATCAAATCCGGCCCCCTGCGCAAAGTTTGGACACCCCTGGTTTTATTTCATGACGATGTAAACTCAGACCAAGTGGAAAAAGGTAAATTGTGAATATTAGTGGGCCAAGAACAGATCCCTGGGGAACGCCTCGCTTCAGGGGGACAGTGGGTGACCGAAAATATAACAGAGACGAAGAATTGTCTTTCTGAGAGAGATGAAGAAAACCAAGAGAGTGCAGTACCAGAAATACCCACGTCTGAGTGACGTGAGATAAGTAAAGCATGAGAGACAGTATCGAAGGCAGAGCTGAGATCAAGTAGAAGTAATATAGACAAGGAGCCAGAGTCACCGGAAAGCAGTAGATCATTTACTACCTTTACAAGTGCAGTTTCAGTGCTATGGAGTGGGTGAAAACCAGATTGAAAAGGGTCAAAGAGATTATTATTGACTAGAAAAGACTGGAGTTAGGCAGCAACAGTTCTTTCCAGTAATTTGGATATGAAGGGTAGATTAGAAATTGGACGATAGTTAGATAGAACTGTGGGGTCAAGGTTGGATTTCTTAAGCACAGGTGTGATGGCAGCAGTTTTTAGTGGCAGAGGAAATGAGGCATGGGTAAGAGATGCATTGATAAAGTGAAGAATAGGCACAGAGATGACAGAGTGGCAAAGTTTCAAGAGAGAAGTAGAAGCAGGATCAAGGTGACATGACGATGAGCTGGATTTCAAGATTAGCTTAGAGACAGAATCAGGGGTTGTCAGGGAAAAAGCGAGAAAGACTGACTGGGAAGATCTGATGGGTGGCTGAGCTCTGTATCCGTAGGGAAACATTGGTAGACGACATTAGTTTTTACAAGCAGATAATCCAAAAAGGAGCAACAAAACTCAGTTGAGGCTGAGGCATCCTGAGGTGGGGGGTTCGTGAGTTTATTTATTGTATTAAATAATGCTTTTGGCCTGTTGCTAGATTTAATAATTGCAGCAGAGACTAATTTAGAGCAAGCTGAAGTGAGAGCGGATTTATATGATTTAAGATGATCATGAAAAGCCAAAAAATGAACAGTGAGACCGGATCTCCTATAGAGACGTTCAAGCCGTCTACCAGTGGCCTTAAGAGTACGGAGCTCAGGGGTATACCAAGGAGAAAAGTGAGTGGTGGGGACATATCTGGTCTTAATGGGAGCATGCTGCTGCAGGACTATAATTAGATAGTATCACAGACGGAGAAGAGACATCAGTGACAGCAGTGAGGTTTGAAGAGACAATAGAAGTAGAAAAGGATACAGTGTCAATAGCTCTGGGCAGTCTTTGGGCATCTAGAATGCAAAGGAAGATTAAGAGTAAAGTCAATAAGTTTGTGGTCAGAGATGCCAATGTCAGAGGCAGAAACGGAAGTGATATCCCCCTTTGATGTACATATTAGATCTAGGGTATGACCACGGGAATGGGTAGAAAAACTGATTGGTAGATTAAAACATTCGACAACAGACAGTAACTGGGTGGAGTTGGAGCACACTGTATCAACATGGATATTGAAGTCACCAAGCAGGAGGATAGGAGATGATAACGTGCAGACCAGGGTTAAGAGTTCACTAAGTTCAGAAAAAAAGCTGGACAGAGCTTTAGGAGGAGCAAAATGATAGTAAGACAGTCAGCTTTGATAACCATATATTCAAACGAGTTGGTGTTGTGAAAGTCAAGTTGTTTTAATCGAATATTGTCCCGTTAAATGACGGCAAGACCACCCCTTTTGCCGTGTAGCCTGGGACGAGCAAAATACTTGGATCCATCAGGTGCAAGAAGATTTAACTGGAGAAAATCAGCCGGAGCTTGCCAGGTTTCAGTGAGAAGAAAAATATCAAGATTATTGTCAGTGACTATTTCATTAAGATAAGAGAATTTGTCCGATATTGACCGACAGTTCAGAAGCGCGAAGTGACGATGTACAGAATTCAAATTGTCGGTATGGTGCTGGTGACGAGTGGTTTGATCGGCAGGCGGTTGTCTGGATGAGAACAGTTTATTGTTAGTCCAGATACATGGTAGTGCTTCAGGCTCAGAGAAAAAAATACTCCTGAAGACACGCCGTGAGCGGTGCAAGTACCGCGGACGTCGGAGAATCCCCAAACTCCGGCAGTATTCATATGTCATAGAATCAAGACGCGGATGGCATTTCAAGGCCCTTAACTGCGATGGTAAATATCCAATATCTATTGTGGAAAAAAGGTGAAAAAAGAGGCAGAAAAGGGAAGAAAGAAAAAAAGAAAAACTTTTGTCCAATGCATATTAGAACAAGTGAGAGCCCAACAGGCAAAAACTATGCTAGCCAAACCCTAAGACGCCACTACACTAAAACAGCGAACTAGATGGGAGACAACACACCAAATAGCAAGCAGTAAACGAGCAGCGCGACAGATTGAGAGAGCGGTAACTCACCCATCAGAAGAGCCGAACGCGGTGAAGACGTCAACAAGGCAGAGGGCTCGCAGCAGCCCGGCGGCAAACTCACAGTCAGCAAAGCTTGGTATTAACACTCCAATTTGGTCCAAAAACAGCAGCAGCAAAAAATGGGATAATCCAAACAGCCAGACTGAGTAGCGGAGAGACGAACAGCCGAAACAGATAGTCCAGCTACGGGGAAGCAGTACAGACGCGCACCGCATTCGCAGATGTAGTAAAGGCGTCAGCAAGGTGCGGAGGCCTCACAGCAGCCCGACGGCAAACTCACAGACAGCGAAGTCTGACAGTAACAATCTGGTTTAATTCAGGGATGTAGAACAACAACAACAGCAAAACAACAGTAGTTGAAGATGAAATGATCCAGAAAGCCAAACTGAATGGCGGAGAGACGTGCAGCAGAAACATACAGACACTCCAGGTACGAAGCGGCAGCACAGATGCGCACAGCGTTCTCGCCCCGGAAACGGAAACAGTGTAAATTTAATGTTGCCAGAATGTTTTCACAACTTCCCCACTGGTGTTAAGGACGTCACATGGTAACGTCCCCAGGACGTTTTAAGAAGGTCATGATGTTGAGTTCTTTAAAGGGTTAGGGGACGTCATTTAGGGGACCTATGCAGAACTTTCAGAACGTTCACAGAACGTTAAGAGGACCATATTTTATTTGGAA
>CAIGQQ010029579.1:590289-611655 GCA_903798035.1 Danio albolineatus
AGTTCTTTAAAGGGTTAGGGGACGTCATTTAGGGGACCTTTGCAGAACTTTCAGAACATTCACAGAACGTTAAGGGGACCATATTTTATTTGGAAATTTGATGTTCCCAGAACGTCTCCGCTGGTGTCAAGGATGTCACCTGATAACGTTCCCTGGTACATAGCATAATGTTTTCAAGAACTTTGGGGCACCAACCTAGAATTAAATTGTTTTGGTCGCGTTTAGGTATTTCAGTCATACTTACAGAATATTTTCAGAACCTTCAGTAACACTACATGAAACTTTATGAGATCAAACAGCACTTCTTTCACACTGGGCTTGCACTGTGTTTTCACACTTAATATATTGAAAGATTAAAATACAAAGCAGGAATTCATCTTTCATTTACATTGTGAACAAAAACAGATTATAAAATAATATTAAATGTGGTCATGCATAGGAAAGGTAGGTGAGAAGCAGATTAGCTTCAATTAACTCAATTCAAACTGGCTTTATTGCCTTGAAAACTTCCATAGTAGTATCAACATTTGTCAAAATGATGGTAAACAGTAACAGCATAACAATTTTTTATTAATTATATACAAGGCGTGTGTGTCTGTGCATGTATTAGTCACTATCTCCATCTTCCAGAGGTGCCCAAGTTGTGCTTCTGCAGCCTGAAAAAAAAACAAATAACAATATTTACCAATTACTTTAAATTACTTTTTAATAGCTTTTAATTACACTTAGGTGTGTATATAGGTGGTCAATTGAGATGTTATATCTTTATCACTGTCTCAGTAAATTCCAAAAACAGCTAAATAAGTACAAAAAGGCATTATATTTATCCAGTTTTTGTAGGCTAATGTATTTTTCAGTTATGTCCAGTAGCTACTAAGACAGTGACAAAAATCTTTTTTTTTTTTATATTTTAGCTGAATTTCAGTTTTTCACAGAACTCTGTTCATTACGCCCTTATCTTGCAATCCCAATGCTCTTAATAGTAAGTGAACATCTAAAATTGTCTTTATTTGTACATTTCTAATACTGTTTCTACACTGTTCCCTTAAAATTACTCTTTATCGTAGGGATCACCAACCTTTATGAAACTGAGAGCTGCTTCTTGGGTACCAATTAATGTGAAGTTCGATACACACTTCTCAAATAACAAATTTGCTTAATTTACTTTTAATTATGTTATTATTAATAATTAATGATGTTCATCTATGTGAAGACACTGATCATGTTAATGATTTCTCACAACAATTGTCAACAAGAATGTAATTTAAATATGCAACGCTTTATTTCTATAAATCTCTGCAAGTATATAAATTTTCAAATGATCACTTATGACCACAATATTGACCACAATATTTCCACTAGCCACTAACAATTATTAACAAATCCTGCACTACACTGTACCATGTTTGTACATATTATCCATTGTGTAACATAAATCAACTTTCAGATTTTACTGAAATTATCACCAAATCTATAGCATTTTTAACATAGCCGACATTCTTCTAACTTTTGTAATGTAGCTGCCTCGATTACAATCATCTTTTGTTAAATAATTTGGTTATAATGGCTAGATTGTTTGCATAGGTTTATTTTCGACCTTTTTTATTTACTGCATTGAAATCCATGAACGATTTAAATGATATATTTTAGTGAATAACCTAAATATTAACTTAAATATGTATTACAGGCTTGAAATAAAAATAATTATCACTGATCCTGCCACCCTAAAGGTTTCTTAACAAATTGAGTTAAATAACTATTAAATATAATTATGAAATTGTTTGTATGATTAAATTTTTTTTTTTTTTTTCCTGTCTAGCCGTTTATGCACAAGTTTTAAAAGTGACATTGATGTACAGTAGGTACTACTTAAATATGGCCATTACCGCCGTGGCATGTACCGCTGCCACGGGAGAAGGTGTTTTAAGGGATGACCTCAGTTTGCGACTTTGCCGCCAGGGGGCACAAGGGGACGGGATGCGAACGGGCAGAAATATACAGTAGCTGTAAATACCCCGCTACTTCTGAAGATAAAATAATAGGACAAAACATTATAATTGCTTCATTAATCATTAAAAACTTGTTTACAGCTTTAGTATTATTGTAAATGTGTTAAATGAAATGAAGATTCATTTTGGAAAAAGTAAAATTAAAGAAATAAAAGACCACTAAAATAAATGACAACTAAAATGAAAGTAGGTACAAACATACATACAAATTGGCCTAAATAAATAAATAAATATATAAAGCAGTGTTTTGGCCTTGAATTAGAGAGATGTACAGTGTTTGATATTTTAAAGTGACTAAGACAGTTACCCAATAAGCTTTTTCATTTACGTTTTCATTTACATTTTCGTTGTATTTTACTATCTAATTTTATGTCTCAATTATTGTCCATAAATATTAATCGAATAATTAAATAGGCCTGAATGTTTATTTACTTAAAGACATTACCAGTGAAACATGGAGAAATGTCCTGCGCATGGTCTAAAGAGCTCGAATGCTACTTCATTAAAAGCATAAAAATAAACGGATCTACTGTTCCTCAAGCAGATCACTAAAATTATAATAAAAGTAATTTTGCGGCAGGACATAAATTAGCCTAAGTCCTGCAAGTTTATTTTTAATAATTTAGTTTCAGTTCAGTTTTCAAAACGGCACTGTTCTCCTTATATCCAATTATAATTGTTTTTTAACTTCTTAAAACTGTTAATGGCTCAGTAACTTTTATGTTTTAATTTCAATTTCAGTCCCCTTGCATATGCGTGTGAAATAATGTGGCATAACAGCATAAAAAAGGAAAAGGCAGTCAAAAGTTATAGCTCATCAAAATTATATTAAAATACATTTGAGATATAAAAAATATTTTTATAGGCCTGCTATATTTAAAAGAAAGCTGCAAAGGGGGCTATATCATTTTAATTCATTTCTGTTTCTGTTCAATGCGCACGCCTGAGTAGTTCATATTAATTAATATATTATTTACTTTTTCTCTCGGTATCGCGGCTGTGCGCTGCTGTCAGCTGAAAACAGGCCTAAATTACATCTAAAAGCAACTACTGAGCGGTGATATGTGTTGTTCTTTTTAAGATAACCACCTATTTCAACCATGAGGAGATCCCGACAGCTTGATATGCAATTCTAAAATGTTATTTATCTCGGAATAAAAACAATTAACTAAAATCTTTAAATAAAAGATTGAATTGGATTAGACTATTTCACAGTGTGAAGGCTGAACATTAAAAAATAATAATTAGACTGAGATGGAATAAAAAATGAAAGCCTCCTTTTCGACAATGGAAACCTTTGAAATCTAAATGTATATTTTCCTGCCAATGTTGCTATTAAACGCTTTCTTGCCTGAACATAAAGTGAAAGCATATCAGCAGCTGTGAAGCAGTGAAGCATTAACTAAATCCTTATTTTCCACGGAAGGGAACAAATCCTCACTGCACAGTTGGATGGGTAAAAAAAAACTAATTCGTATATGTTTCTTGGAAAAAATATCTTTTTAAAACGAATTTCATTAGCTAAAATTTGTATCTTAATTGTCATGTATTTTTCATTGGTCAGTGAACTACTAGATTAACAAGAATAACGAATAACCTTCCGAGATGCGTTTTAAAACAAGCCCGCTATATCGCCAAAACATAGTTGCCGAGAGATTGTGTTGGTTTGTTAAAAACAGCCCAAGTATAGTTAAATATTCACACTTTCGGAGAGGCCTGAATTAAACTGTTTTTACTAATAATTACACATTTGAATAGGCAGGACAGGCTTTTACAGAATGAAAAGAATGAAAGCAGTTGTATTTACTGTGGTAGTTCTTTCTGATGGACATTTGAATCTGACAAGATGTGCTAACCCTGTTTTTTTAGATGAAATATGACAGATAATATGTCAGATTAAGCTACAGGTAGCACATTCTGATGAGGTACAGATCGTCAGAACACCGGCTGTGCGTACCAACAATGAGAGGGCGCGAATTAATATGGGATAAACTTAGGCTCAATATTATTTGCAAATGCATGTTCTGTCATCCACGCGCTCGATTAATATATGCAGTTTTACATCCACAAACGAATAGCTTTCCATCTGAGTCTGTGAATGTCACTTGTTAAATTTCATTAGTACATTTGCACGTGGATCAAGAGTTGCGCGCGTATCGAGAGCTGCGCGCCTATCGAGAGCTGCGGGCGATTGAAGAGCTGAGCTGGATGTGGATGAAGAGTTGCGTCTGTATAAGTTCCTCGTGCCTGTTGTTAAGGTCAGCAAGGGCTGCTTTGTAATCATTCAGTTCCTTCCGCATTGCCTCAGTCTACAGCGTACCCAACACATTAACAAATCGACTCAATCGCTTACCATCTAATTATTTGCCAAATTATTAATTTGTCGACTTTAACTGCAGTTTGGCACTTTAACGTTTATTCACAAACATTTCCTGCATGTCCCCTGTGACAAACGAGATATTAAATGTGAGTAACTGCTGAAGGAGTGCGGATTTAATGGAGTATTTTAAACGCACGCCGTATTTCAGGAAAAAAATCCTCTGCATTTCTCGGTAACTAGATGCACTCGGTAGGTAGCGTCAGAAAGCCCCGTGTGTATACACTATTCTGTCACTAAATGCTGCGAAAATTAACTTAGGACCACGCAGAATCATCTGCTGTTGTAGCTCCAGCTCAGTTATTCACTTCAGTTATGTTTTGTGTTTTTGACGTAAAAAAATTATTTTGACGAATGCAAAATTGACACCAACATCAATTTGCATATTTAAATTAACATAGTTCATTCCAAAAGTTGCTGTGCATAGAAACATAAGAAGGCCTAATGTAGGTAAAAGATTTGTAACCGGTAATTTTGTCTCTCCAAGTTTGTGAATAATACTGGAGCCATCCCCCTTCCCCCATCTCAAACCAAATGTTTGGCCATTGTTGTGTTCATGTGGATTGAGCTTCAACCGAAAAAACAACAACTTAAAAACACAGAATTGGTTACAGGGACTGCTGCAGAAAATAGCCTGATGATGATGATAATAATAATAATAATAATAATAATAATAATAATAAGGGAAAGAAAGAAAGAAAAACCCTTCTAGGATTTTTTGCTAGAAAAGAAGGCATAGTTTCTGGGTTCACTCACCCATAAAATGCACTGTTTGCACGATTTGATTCATATAATCGTATCCCAATACTTTATAAACAATATTTTGTAAAATGAAAGTTTAAAATGACTTGAAACGGTTTAATTAATTTGTATAGTATATACCAAATTTTTTTAGCTAGTTTGTTTTATTGGTTTATTTATTTAGTGTGATTTTATTGGATATTTAAAATGATTTCTGATCATTTAATGATTTTCATAGGCTGTTTATGACACGAGGCATAAGGGAACAGACCCATAGCCTAATGTGTGTTTTATAAGTATTTTATGAAATAATCTATCTTAAACTGACCAGCTATGTTTTGCTTTCCCTTATTTATTTATGATGTATGTATTTATTTATTTTGGCGCATCGTGTGCAATCGGGAAACTAGTGGCGGCACGCCATCTTTATACCAGACTCGCCACTTCCGTCCAGAAGCTCCAGCTGGCCCTCTTTGACCCAAGGTAATCGGCGGGCCAAAAAAAGGCTGGCCGCAACAACAGAATAAAGCTCAGTGAATTATTGTAGTGATGCTTTTCCCTTATTACAAGTTTTGTTTCTCTTTTCAAACTGCATTTCAGAGTAATGCAATATTTTTGTACTGACCTGTTCTATTTTAAAGGCAAATAACTGTCTTGAATGAGCACAGTTACGAAAGTAATCGAATGCTTTCATATACTTTCATATACTTACATATAGTTTGAATGGCACCCCCATTTAAATTTGTTATGAATAAATACAATTATTATTAATATTATTACTGCTGTGATCACCGTCTTCTAGTCTGAAAGATGAAACCATATATATATATATATATATATATATATATATATATATATATATTTATTTATTTATTTATTTATTTATTTTTTTAGGGATTACGTTTTGTTTTTTGTTGACATTTATAGCCTACAATAGTACTCATACAGTAGTAGGTTACCATTGCCCCAACAGTAATTTGGTTGACAATAAATAAACAAACAAACATATCTCCAACAGTCTGTTTGTGTCTCCATGTTTGTAAAAAATACTGGAGACATCCCCCTTCCCCCAACTCAAACCAAATGTTTGGCCATTAATGATAAAGGCTCGAACCAGCAACAATTTTGCTGTGAGGCGACATCGCTACCCACTGTGCCAAGACGTCGCCCGTATTATCATTATTAATTTTTTAATAATAACTATAAATAACTATAAATATTTTTAATAATTCCAATTCTGGTTTTGTCCTTATTTTCAAGGAAGACGCAGCTAAGAAACTCCACTTATTAAATGAATTATTTTTATTTTATGCAACAGCCTTACATTTAAAAGCGACACAAAAGGGCGATCATAAGCGAAAAGACCCCTAGCCTATAATGTGTGGTTTATACTGTAAGTGTTTTATGGAAAAGCCTGTCCTAAACTGGGCAGGACTGGATGACAGAAAAGAAGGTAGTTTCACTCACCCATAAAACGCCCTGTTTGCACGATTTGATATATATAATCGTATACAAATACTTCATAAATAATGTTTCTAAACTCTCCGTTGTTTGTTTTTAGAAAATATCTCAAATATTTTTTTCAAAGAGGTTTTTGTAAAATGAAAGTTGAAAATGGCTTGAAACGGGTTAAATAATTTGTACATACCAAAATTGTTATAGCTATATTTTGTTGCGCTCAGCAGCTATAATAAAATTTCAGTTTTACATTTTTCATGTCATATAAAAAAATAAACACTTGTTTTAGGACATATAAAACATTTTTGCTGTTTTTCCAAATCCGTTTATAAAGCATGCGCAGGACTGGATGACAGGTATTTCTGCTTTTGATTAATATCATCGTATCCAAATACTTTATAAAAATATTTTCAAACTCCGTTGTTTATTGTTTAGAAAACATATATTTTTTTCAGATATAGGCCTTTGTAAAATGAAAGTTTAAAATGGCTGAAGCGGTTTAATTTATTTGCATTTTCTAAACTGTATATGTGCAACAGTTAACAGTTTCAATAATAGTAGTAATAATAATAATAATAATAATAATCATAATAATAATAAGTAATTATAAGTAGACCATTGATAAAGTTATTCCCTCTGACAGTAAGAACGTCCTGCAAGCATAAAGAGAATATCTACGGAGAATCGCGTTTTAACAAATATATAAATATATATATAAGCTAATTTATAATGAGCTTAAATTATATATATTTTTCATTAGCGGCGTTATTCTGTGTGCGGTATTTATGACCCAGATGTGTAGCCAATAAACATTAAAATGTGCTTTTAGAAACTTAAAATATTAATATTTTATGTTGGCTATGTTTAGGATATGGGGTATGGGATAGAATTTTCAAAATGAACAAATGGTAAATGGTGCTATGGTGACCTATTTTTAGAACAGTCCTGCGGTCAACTCATGTAATCCTCGCGGGCGACGTGGTACCCACGGTCAGTCACACAGCACGTCGGAGAAAAGGCCTTCCCCACTGCAAACTACGATTTATGGTTACACAAAAAAGTGCTTATTAAAATACTTAACTTGATAATCAAAATAATAGACATACTCACCACAGAAACTGCTGCTAGCCGGGAAAAAGACCGCCAAATGTCCTCAGTCTGGATTAACGGATGCTGGAATACACGCCCCGCCCACCTCCACCGCTATTGGGGCGTACGCAGCACATGACCTTTGTATTGGTTTAAATATTTTAAAAAAAATTTACAGTCATTGTTTAAAACGCTAAGGTTCCACAAAGATAAGCAAATAACAGATACTATTGAATAAAATAATTTTTTAATTATTATTTTAATGAGAACTTGGCTCAAATAACTGATGTTTATAAAAGAGTTAATGCAGTTATTATCAGACATTTTGTTTTTTTAACAGTGAAGAAATATAAAAGTAACAAACAAAACTAATTTAGCATAGGTGATGAATTAAGCGAGTTTTGTTTATGCATGTGAAATTTTGCTAATAAAAAAAGTCAAAAACTAAATTGATTGATCCTCATTGTTCTCTTTTTAACGTTGCCGTATGACCACAGAATGACCAAAGCAGAACGTCCCCCATAAGTAATATCAGAATTGTTGTCATCTGACCATCAGAGGACTATTTGGGAACGTTCTGTTAAAGTTCCAGATGTTCTCTTTTTAACATTTTTACATGACCATAACATGACCAAAGCAGAACGTTCCCCATAAGTCACATTGGGAACGTTATCGTCTGACCAACAGAGGACCATTTGGGAACGTTCTGTTATAGTCCCAGATGTTCTCTTTTTAACGTTGCCGTATGACTAAAGAAGGACCAAAGCAGAACGACCTCCATAGGTCATATTAGGAACGTTATCATCTGACCAACAGAGGACCATTTGGGAACGTTCTGTTAAAGTCCTAGATGTTCTCTTTTTAACGTTGCCGTATAACTAAAGAAGGACCAGAGCAGAACGTCCCCCATAAGTCATATTGGGAACGTTATCACTTGATCAACAGAGGACCACTTGGGAACGTTCTGTTAAAGTCCCAGACATTCTCTTTTTACGTTGCCGTATGACTAAAGAAGGACCAAAGCAGAACGTCCCCAAAAAGTCACATTGGGAACGTTATCATCTGACCAACAGAGGACCATTTGGGAACGTTCTGTTAAAGTCCCAGATGTTCTCTTTTTAACGTTGCAAGATGAAAGTAGAATAACCAATACAGGACGTTCCCCTAAAGTCATACTGGGAACGTTGAGCAACAGTACTTTCATAACTAAAGGAGAACGTTTTTTAAGAACATCCCTAATGTTCTCTAAAGGTTTGGAACTTTCGTCACCTTTACAGAATATTTAGGGAACGTTGCGCAAGGTCGCGAAAACGTCCCCTCCTATGTGGGTATAAGATGTTAAAATTACTAATGGTCCAACTACTTCTACAAACATGTGTGTGCATGTCTATACAGACAAAGCAGAATAATATAGTAAGAAAATGTCAGTTTGCAACATCAAGCAGCATAACGAGCTGTTTTTAATGTCTAAAAATGAATAGAAGTGAATGAGACCGAAAGTCAAGAGCCAAAAAGATTCAAATGGTTGCGCCCACTCTAACATGAATTGGCCTGTTGTTAACATGATTCCAACATGAATTAACATGTAAGACAGGTTCTAACCCCAGACATGGGTTGCGGCTGGAAGGGCATCCGCTGCGTAAAAACAAATGCTGGTTAAGTTGGTGGTTCATTCCGCTGTGGCGACCCCGGACTAATAAAGGGACTAAGCCGAAAAGAAAATGAATAAATGAATGAATGACAGGTTCTAACATTTTAATAGTTTATTCGGTTTGAAAAAGTATCAAGTTGGCCAAACAGAATGTTTAAGATGCCTGCAGTCAACAGTGTAACCCCTTTAACCTCTTAAACTCGGCGGACCCGGTACCGGGTCCTATGACGTCATCAGTTTCACTTTCATTTTTAAAGGTCCATGGTTGCGCAAGACCCCTATAAGTGGTTGCGTTTGAAAGCGTAGAAGCTATATTTTATGCACATATGCAGCACTTAGGTTTTTATTTACTGTACAAAAGTTATTAACATTTAATTACACAACAAAATACTGGATACCCGAGCTGTCATTTTCCTATTTTATATGCTTTATATATGAAACATGTACAAGTCATAGCTCAAATAAAAGCTCTTGCCCATCCCTTGTATTATTCTAGTCCCAGATCGCACAGAAAGCCACAAATGCTACATCATCTCTTACCTTATGCTGAGTGCTTCAAAACAGGCCATTTCTCCGCTGTTTTTGAGGTGATGTGCATAAGTATTCCTTTTATATGTATAATGAGGTCAAAACACAGTGAATTATGTTTGATCAAACCAAAGATCGTGAAAATATGAAAACAATAGTCTATCCGCATGCCATATTTTCCCAATATTCAGTTTTCAGAATTACAATGACTTTTGCATACTCTATGGTGGAGACAAAATTCTTTTTCCTAGTGTTTGCTGCTCTCTGCTGGTTTCAAGCAGAACTTTCTGCAGTTGTCTTATTCTCTTATGGGATTATCTACACATTTTCAAAAAAGCATTTTAGAACAAAAAATTAAAAAGCGCCCAATGTTGAAGTGGTTCATCATAAAACAGAAAACAAAACAAATATTATTTATTACTTTCAGCAATTTCTTTTGTAAATTCAAATGGTTTTCTGTCCAATAACACTGGAATTTGTCATTTTTACCACTGCATTTGGATATGGAAGACTTTCAAAGTTTGGTAGGCGGAAATTACATTAAAAAATGTATAGCACCTCTCATCAGTTGGAATACAATAACTTTTGCATAGATTATGATAGAGGCATTTTTCTTTTTTCTTATGATTACTGACATGTGCATGAACCACCAAAAATTAATTACAGCAACCTAGATCACACAGAACCAAAAAAATACTCTTTTAAATTTGAGTTTATAAAGAAAAAATACAGAAAGCGCCTCTTTTTTAAAGTGTTTATGATAACACAGACAACATATACAATTATTTTAATCACTTTTAACAGTGTTTTATGAAAATTTAAGGGTTTTCTTTAAAATGATACCACATTTTTGTATTTACTCCTCTGCATGTGGATTTGGGAAGCTTTTAAAATTAGGTAGGCAAAATCCAGGCGCAAATCCCAAAATAGCACTAGAGTTTAAGACAAGCCAGTAAAACGCTTTAAAGTTGATCCCTGTGTCTGTGGTTGGTAATAGCATGATTCTAGCATAAATTAGCATGATTTTAACAAATTAGCATGTTATAAGCATAAATCTACCATGATCTCACATGTTGTTAGCATGATTCTAACATGAATTAGCACATTGCATGATTCTAACATGAATTAGCATGTTATTAGCATGTTTCTAACATTAATTGGTGTGTTGTTAACATGATTTCAACATGAATCAACATGTTAACGTGTTCTAGCATGAATAATCACGTTGTTAGCATGATTCTAACAGGAATTAACATGTTGTTAGCATGATTTCAATCTGAATTAACACTTTGATAGCTTTTTTCTAGCATAATTTAACATGTTAGCATGACTCTGACATGATTCAACTTGTTTCTAGCATGAATTAACATGTTGTTGCAATTATTCTAGCATAATTTAACATGTTAGCATGATTCCAATCAACATGTTAACGTGTTTCTAGCATGAATTAACATGTTAGCATGATTCAAGCATGAATTAGCATGTTGTTAGCATGATTCTAACATGAATTAGCATGTTGTTAGCATTATTTTAACATGAATTAACAATTTGCTAGCATTATTAGCATAATTCAACATGTTACCATGATTCCAACATCAACATGTTTCTAGCATGAATCAGCATGTTGTTGGCATGATTCTAGCATAATTTAACATGTTGTTGTTAGCATGATGGCGACACGGTGGTGCTGTAGGTAGTGCTGTCGCCTCACAGCAAGAAGGTCGCTGGCTAAATTGTCCGTAGTGTATGTGTGTGAATGAGAATGTATGGATGTTTCCCAGAGATGGGTTGTGGCTGGAAGGGCATCCGCTATGTAAAACAAATGCTGGATAAGTTGGCGGTTCATTCCGCTGTGGCGACCCTAGATTAATAAAGGGACTAAGCCGAAAATGAATGAATGTTAGCAACATTCCAACATAAATCAACATGTTAACATGTTTCTAGCATGAGTTAGCATGTTGTTGGCATGATTCTAGCATAATTTAACATGTTGTTAGCATGATTCCAACAAGAATCAACATGTTAACATGTCTAGCATGGATTGGCATGTTGTTTCAGAGCAGAGAAATACTAAACAATTAGCTTTGACATGATTAAATTTAATTCATTTGACGTTTATTTGTAAAATGTAAAATTGTTTTAAAGCAGCTTTATACAAAAGATACACATTATTGCATTACAGTCAAAACTAGATGTTAAAGTTGTAGTGCCTGGACCATCTATTATGTCCGGTACTTTAAGAATTAGCTCATAAGTTCAAATTAATTCACATTAATTTTCGGGGATTCGAATCAGAAGATTCGGCCAACTTACTCAGAGTCCTAATAGAAGTAAGCAGCGTAACTTTATCTTTAGTAAATCTATGTTATATTATTACATGGCCAACGATAATAATATAAGTAGGATTTCACTATTTACACAAGCCAGGTAGCAAGACCATATAGCTGAGGCAGTAACTTAGAAACACATAAAACTCCGACAAGGATCTTAAAATGAAACACAAGTTTATTAAGCTACACGCAGTAAACTACTCTACGTAAAACAGACAACCATACAGATACACACACACACACAGTTCTGGGTTGAGAATGACTGTGGATGAGCAACAAAGACTCTCAAACGTCTAGCCCTTGCTAAGTTTAGTATTGCAACCTGAGAAAACCACCAAGCAGAGAAACTGACTACAGTCAGGCACTTCAACCTTATTACCAGCTTCAGTATGAAATGAAAAGTTGGTCTGTGTTTACTTGCGGTTTGATGACTGGTTTCACTTGTCCTCTGGTTGAGGGAAACCCCAGCAAAGCTGATTGGTTGCAGCGTGTTGATGTGGCTGGGATGTCCTTTGGAGAGGGGTTCTCCTTCGTCTCATGAAGCGTTGTCCCGGTGACGGAGAGTCTGACGTCTGCGTGTGGGAAGTTTGCCAACGGGGATTTCCTCCTGAGAAAGGCTCTTTGGCAGGGTTATGCGCCTTAGGAAGTCAGAGTTCGGAGACGTTGAATGACTAATCTTACTGCTGGATGACACCGCGTCCGAGGGTTGTAGGGAAAACGGCTATACGAGCAGTAAGGTCAGACTGTGTTCATGTGAGTTGCGATATACACAGAAGCAGTGTGAGCTCCTGTGAATGGGGTCACGTGGCCGTAGATGTTACGGCGAACAGACGCAGGTTGTGCTGGGTGATTCTTCCAAGTGTGATGTCCGGCAGGCGTGTTGTAAAGACGGGAAGTGTGTAACGCCAAGTTCGTTCGTAGAACCCCTCGTGAAGCAAAGCGAAAGCCAATACGGACGCCCATGCAAAAGCCGATGCGAAAGCCAATAAAATCTTACAGTTTCGGGCTTTTACAGTGGGCGGAATTTAGACAAACCCACTTGGCAATTGTCCAATGGCCGTGGCTATTGAGCTTTACCCACGCCCATCTTCTCCCTGTATGTCCACTCCCGGGAGGAGTGATCTTGTCACAGGGCTGGGATTAAGATTTCATTTAATGTTATCAACATTCAATAAAGCTTCGTAATTAACTATTATTTGCCAATACAGTTTTATCATTTGAACCAATGTTCTCTGAAGCCTTATAGTTTCAGTTTATCAAATACAGTTAATTACGTGCGTTACACACGCTACAACATTTCATTTATAGACACAATTTAGTGAATACACATGCTTACATGCATAGCAAAACATACACAACTATTAGCAATAAAACGTCAAAGCAAAACACACTTTTAAATGTGAAATGTCAGAAAAATCGCGCAGGCTTTTTGTGTAAAGACAATCACACGGCTGTATTATTCGGACGGCAGTAGGAGGCGGGAGGCCGTTCGCCCAGAGAGGCACAAATGGTTCTTTCTTTCCTTGGGTGTGGAACTCAATTACCATAGTCATGTGAGAAGCAGATGGCCGAAATGCACAGATAGGCCATTAATTAATAACTAGGGTTAGAACACGTCCTTTGTTTCATAAATGGGAACGTCGCATGTGTATTGGAATTAGCTTCGGGCAATACCTAATTACGAAGGAGGCGAAGTGGCTTTGTGACTGCCGATTATGGACTCAGAATGGAGAACATGGCTGAGTCCCCACAAAGTTTAAGGACGAATTTAATGGTGGCTTGAGAAAGTCTGTTGGAAGTAGTTAATTTTGTTTGAAAAAGTTTCAAGTTGGCTAAAAATAATGTTTATGCCTGCAGTTAACATTGTAACCACTTTAAAAACTGACGCAAGCCAGTTAAAAGCTTTAAAGTTGATGTCTGTCTGTGGTTGGTATAGCATGATTCTAGCAAAATAGCATGTTGTTAACATGTTTCTAGCATGAATTAGGATGTTGTTTGTTTCAGAGCAGAGAAAAACTTACCAATTAGCTCTGGCATGATTAAAAAAATTTAATTGATGTTTATTTGTATAATGCTTCTCACATTAATTATTGTTTCAAAGCAGCACTATAAAGATGCACATTATTGCATTACAATCAAAACGAAATGTTAAAGGTTGAGGACAAACTTTATAGTGGCTTGCGAGCCTGTTGGAAGTAGTTTATTTTGTTTAAAAAAGTATGAAGTTGGCTAAAAATAATGTTTAAGATGCCTGCAGTCAACATTGTAACTACTTTAAAGACTGCAGCAAGCCAGTAAAACACTTTAAAGATGATCCCTGTGTCTGTGGTTGGTAATAGCAGGCTTCTAGCATGAATTAGCATGATTTTAACAAATTAGCATGGTATTAACATAAATCTAGCATGAACTCGCTTGTTGCTAGCATGATTTTATAATGAATTAGCATGTTGTTAGCATGATTCCATGAATTAGCATGTTGTTACCATGTTTCTAACATGAATTGGCCTGTTATTAACATGATTCCAACATAAATCAACATGTTAATGGGTTTCTAGCATGAATTAAGATGTTGTTAGCATGATTCTAGTATGAATTAACATGTTGTTAGCATGATTCTAACACAAATTAGCATGTTGTTAGCATGATTTTAACATGAATTAACATTAACATTTTGCTAGCATTATTCTAGTACAATTTAACATGTTATAAGCATGATCCAACATGTTTCTAGCATGAATTAGCATGTTGTTAGCATGACGCAAACATGAATTAGCATGTTGTTAGCATGATTTCAACACATATCAACATGTTGTTAACATGTTTCTAGCATGCATTAGCATGTTAACATAATTCTAGCATGAAATAGCATGTTGTTACATGTAGCATGTTTCTCGCATGAATTAGCATGTTGTTTTGGAGCAGAGAAATACTTACCAATTAGCTCTGGCATGATTAAATTCAATTTAATTGACGTTTATTTGTATAATGCTTTTCACAAAAAATGATTGTTTCAAAGCAGCTTTACAAAAGATGCACATTATTGACCTTACAATCAAAATGAGATGTTAAAGTTTGAGGACAAACTTTATGGTGGCTTGAGAAACCCTGTTGGAAGTAGTTTATTCTGTTTGAAAAAGTATCATGTTGGCTAAAAAGAATGTTTAAGATGCCTGCAGTCAACAGTGTAACCACTTTAAAGACTGACGCAAGCCAGTAAAATGCTTTAAAGTTTATCCCTGTGCCATGGTTAATAATGGCATGATTCTAGCATGAATTAACATGATTTTAGCTAATTAGAATGTTGCTAGCATGTTTCTAACATGAATTAGCATGTTGTTAGCATGATTCTAGCAGGAGTTAACATGATGTTAGCATGTTTCTAACATGAACTGTCGTGTTGTTAACATGATTCCAACATAAATCAACATGTTAACTTGTTTCTAGCATGAATTAACATGTTGTTAGCATGAATCTAGCATGAATTTTCATTTTGTTAGCATGATTGTAACACAAATTAGAATGTCTTTAGCATGATTTCAACATGAATTAACATTTTGCTAGCATTATTCTAGCATAATTTAACATGTTGTTAGCATGATTCCAACATGAATCAACTTGTTTCTAGCATGAATTAGCATGTTGTTGCAATTCTAGCATAATTTCACACGTTGTTAGCATGATTCCAACATGAATCAACATGTTAACATGTTTCTAGCATAAATTAACATGTTATCATGCTTATAGCATGAATTAGCATGTTGTTAGCATGATTCTAGCATATTTTAACATGTTGGTAGCAAGATTCCAACATGAATCAGCATGTTTCTAGCATGAATTAGCATGTTGTTGCCATTATTCTAGCATAATTTAACATGTTGTTAACATGTCTAGCAATTGTCATGTTGTTTGTTTTGGAGCAGAGAAATACTTACCAATTAGCTTTGGCATTATTAAATTCAATTTAATTGACGTTTATTTGTATAATGCTTTACACAAAAAATGATTGTTTCAAAGCAGCTTTACAAAAGATGCACATTATTGACCTTACAATCAAAACGAGATGTTAAAGGTTGAGAACAAACTTTATGGTGGCTTGAGAAAGCCTGTTGGAAGTTTTTTAGTTTGAAAAAGTTTCAAGTTGGCTAGAAAGAATGTAAGATGCCTGTAGTCAACATTGTAAATACTTTAAAGACTGACGCAAGTTAGTAAAACGCTTTAAGTTGATCCCTGTGTCTTGGTAATAGCATGATTCTAACAAATTAGCATGAATTACCATGTTGTTAGCATGATTCCAACATAAATCAACATGTTGTTAACATGTTTCTAGCATGAATTAGCTTGTTAGCATAAATATTAGCATGTTTCAAGCATGATTTAGCATTGACGCAAGCCAGTATAATGCTTTGAAGTTCTTCCTTGTGTCTGTGGTTGGTAATAGCATAATTCTTGCATGAATTAGCATGATTTAACAAATTGGCATGTTATTAGCATAAATCTAGCATGAACTCGCATGTTGCTAGCACATTTCTAACATGAATTAGCATGTTCCTACCACAAATTAGCACATTAGCATGATTCTAGTATGAATTAACATAACATGATTCTAGCATTGATTAGCATGTTGTTACCATGTTTCTAACATGAATTGCCTGTTTCTAACATGATACCAACATGAATCAACATGTTAATGTGTTTGTAGCATTTTAACAGCTTACTCAGTCTGAAAAAGTATCAAGTTCAAGAATGTTCAAGATGCCTGCAGTCAACAGCGTAACCACTTCAAAGACTGACACAAGCCAGTAAAACGCTTTAAAGTTCATCCCTGTGTGGTTAGTAATAGCATGATTCTAGCATGAATTAGCATTATTTTAATAAATTAGCATGTTATTAGCATAAATCTAGCATGAACTCGTATGTTGTTAGCATATTTCTAACATGAATGGGCATGATTCGAGCATGAATTGGCATGTTGTTAGCCTGTTTTTAACATGAATTGTCATGTTGTTAACATCATTCCAACATAAATCAACATGTTAACATGTTTCTAGCATAAATTATCATGTTTTTAGCATGATTCCAACATGAATCAACTTGTTTCTTGAATTAGCATGTTGTTGCAATTATTCTAGCATATTTTAACATGTTGTTAGCATGATTCCAACGTGATTTGACATGTTAACGTGTTTCTAGCATAAATTAACAGGTTAGCATGATTCTAGCATGAAATACCATGATTTTAACAAATTAGCATGATGCTAGCATGATTCTAACATGAATTAGCATGATTCTAGCAGGAATCAGCATATTGTTAGCATGTTTCTAACAGGAATTGTTGTTACATGATTCCAACATTAACATGTTAACGTGTTTCTAGCATGATTTAACATGTTGTTAGCATGACTAGCAATAATCATCATGTTGTTAGCATGATTCTAACATGAATTAGAGCATGTTGTGCACATGATTTCAACATGAATTAACATTTTGCTAGCATTATTCTAGCATAATTTAACATGTTAGCACAATTCCAACATGAATCAACTTGTTTCTAGCATGAATTAGCATGTTGTTGACATGATTCTAGCATCATTTAACATGCTGTTAGTATAATTCCAACATAAATCAACAAATTAACATGTTTTTAGCATAAATCAACATGTTAGCATGATTCTAGCATTAATTAGCATGTTGTAAGCATGATTCTAACATGAATCAAAATGTTAACGTGTTTCTGGCATGAATTGACATGTTAGCATGATTCTAGCACGAATTAACATGATTTTAACAAATTAGCATGTTGCTAGCATGATTCTAACATGAATTAGCATGTTGTTAGCATGATTCTAGCAGGAATTAGCATGTTGTTAGCATGGTTCTAACAGGAATTGTTGTGTTGTTAACATGATTCCAATATCAACATGTTAACTTGTTTCTAGCATGAATTAACATGTTAGCATGATTCTAACATGAATTAACATTTTGTTAGCATGATTTCAACATGAATCAACATGTTAACATGTGTCTAGCATGAATTGGCATGTTGTTTGTTTCGGAGCAGAGAATTACCAAATAGCTCTGTCATGATTTCCTTCAGTTTAATTGATGTTTAGAAGTTGATCCCTGTGTCTGTGGTTGGTAATAGCATGATTCTGACAAATTAGCATGTTGTTAGCATGACTCGAACATGAATTAACATGTTGTTTTTGTGATTCTAACATGATTTAGCATGTTGTTAGCATGATTTCAACATGAATTTACATTTTGCTAACATAATTTCTAGCGTAATTAAACTTGTTAGCATGATTCCAACTTGAATCAACATATTAACTTGTTTCTCGCATGAATTAGCATGTTGTTTTTTTCAGAGCAGAGAAATACTTACCAATTAGTTCTGGCATGATTCTATCCAATTTAATTAATGTTTATTTGTATAACGCTTCTCACAATAATCGGTCCTTGTCAGTCACGTGCATTTGTTGTGTGTGACGTCACACGGGTGCCATTTTGCTTCTACGAACAACAAGACAACAAACAACTCAAGAGAGACAAAACAGTGTACATACAAGCCATTTAAACGTCAAGCTGGAGAAGCGCAAGAAAACCGAGAGGACTTTGTAATGCAATAAACTAAGCAAAGATGCCAGGGATCGTTATTTTGATAAATTGTCCTCCATTCAGGATATCGATCCATCCGAAATCACTGCAAAACAATGGAGTGCCGACCCCTTGTTGCTTCCTCAAACCTCTTACCTGGACATCGTTAACTACCTTGTTTACGGTGTAAGTACAAATCAGTGTAAGTACAAATCTACAAATCTTTTGAAGCCCACAGACATTTCACAAACGGCTGGGTACAGGATTTGTACTCATTTTAACCGGCAGACTGTGACAACTCAGTAGTAACAGCAAAGGTAAGCTGATAATATTATAAATAATAATGAAATGTCATTCTATATATCATGATTTTTTATATACTTTGTGATTACATTTATTGCTCATATTTGTAAATTACTTTGGACACAAGCATCTGTCTAATGATTTGTAAATGTAAACACTAGATTGTTATTAGATACTAGAAAAGTATAATACATAATTAAAATGTATTACTGTTTAGTAGTGTTTAAACTGTATTTCAATATGTATTGTTTTAGTTAGAACACTATTAAAAAGTAATAAATTCTAGTAATTAAATTCTAGCACTTTTCTAATATCTAATAACAATCTAATGTTTACATTTACAAATCATTAGACAGATGCTTGTCTCCAAAGTAATTTACAAATATGAGCAATAAATGTGATCAAAAGCAAAAACAGAACAAAAAAGTTATCAATATTGTTTTTTTATTGGTCAAATACATTATAGAGTACACAGAGAACAAAAAACATTGTTAAAAATGTATTGAAACCAACATTTATATATGTTTACTCTTCTGTTATCTACAGGTCTCAACGTTTAAATGACACGCCTCTCAAGCCCTGGACCATCATCAATTTAACAGGTGCTATATCATCTTGCCATTGCACATGTGTGGCAGGAATAACTGAAACGTGCACACATGTGGCAGCTCTACTTTTCAAGTTGGAGGCAGTAGTACGATGCAGGGAGACAACCTCTGTGACTGGCCTGCATATTGGATGATACCTACGAACATCACAAAAGTGGGAGCAGAGTCTTGGATGGTGACGTTGCAAGTGTGCCGGTTTTACGGACTTCATTGAACACATGTAAGTTTGCCATTGCAACACAGAAACTGTGGGATTCCTACCTTACACAGCTAAAAAAGCATCTCCAAAAGAGGCTATTCTGTCCGCATTTTCTTGTGATGAATTTGTAGACCCTGTACAGCCGATCTCAGCACCAGATTCTTTGCACAGTCTGCATGATAAACAAATGGACGGCTGTGAACTGTCTGTTTTGCGTCTACACTGCAAAGCCTTAGCCAGCAAGGCAGATGTTTCACCTGAGCAGGCACACCACATTGAAAGGCAGACTAGAAGGCAGCACAGATGTGCAAGTTGGTGTAACTCATGCAGGAAGGATTACTGCATCTAATATGCACACCGTCTATGTGTCTGACATGAACAATCCTGCACCATCAACAGTGAAAGCAGTTTGTTACCCCAATGCTGCTACAAACAAGTTTCCTGCTACTGCATGGGGAAGAAACAATGAGGTGAAAGGGCGAAAACAGTATAAACTATGCAATTTCAAACATCACAGTGACATGGACATTTTACTGAGTGTGGGTTAATCATAAACCCCAAGTTTCCTCAGGTTGGAGCATCACCAGATGGTTAGTGTATTGTACTTGCTGTGGAAAAGGCTGCCTCGAGATAAAGTGCCCTTACAAGTACCGGGACAGCACAGTACAGGAAGCATGCAGCAGCTATGACAAAGACTTCTGTTTGGAAGTTGTGGATGGCAAGCTACAACTAAAAAAATCTAGTCCATATTACATTCAAGTTCAAATACAGATTTTTGTGGCTGAGGCTCAGTATTGTGATTTCATTTTGTGGACTTTGAAAGACTGTTGTGTTGCGTATTCCACCTGACCCACAGCTCTGGAGTGCCATTCTTAAAAAAGCATAGCAATTTTTTGAGAGTGTGTGTCTCCCTGAACTTGTCGGTGGTTTCTTCACTCGAGTTTCTAGCCAAATGCCTCTTAAAGGCATTTCCATTCCAATTGAGAATACCCAAAACAAACAACGAACCTCAACAAAATGAAAGAAGGGCAGAAGCAAAACAGCTGAGAAGTTGTGGTGCTTTTGTCATGGATCTGAGAGTAAGGACAACATGATAGCTTGTGACAACCAAAACTGCGAAACTGTTTGTTTCCATTTTAATTGTGTGGGGCTGCAGCTTGCACCTGCAAAAGCCAGTTGGTTCTGTCCTAAGTGTTTGACTTAAAGTGATATCTAAATATAATATATGTGACATATTTATATCAAAATATATATTTTTTGTGTTCAACAGAAGAAAAACTCATAAAAGTTTGTACCCGCTTGTAGGCAAGTAAATAGGGAGTAAATTAAATTTTTTGGGCGAACTAAGTCCAACTACTGATTGACACTGCTTACCTTTGAGCAAAAGCACTTCAGTTCTTTTCAAGAGTTCGCACTTAGATACTCTTTAACAACTGTTTGACAACTGTTAGCAGGTTTGGCATGCTGTCCCGGGAGAGA
>CAIGQQ010029579.1:641655-671721 GCA_903798035.1 Danio albolineatus
CCACTTTACGTGCACTTACCTCTGTCTCCTGTCCGCTTCATAACAGAGGCCTGTGGGTGTCACCATTCAAAATGAAAGCACAGCTTTCCGCTTATAATGTCTTGTTGCTCATTGCCATTAATTAAAACAGAGATGCATTCGCACGTGACTTGTTTTAGTCATTTTGGTCCATTTAGAAACTTTGCCGTGTAAAAGCGAACCGCACCAAGGACAAAGTGCAACATTGTTACAATTTGAATCCCTGTTTTGGAACTAAACAGGTGTGAAAGCACCCTTAGATAATTCCACCTAGTCAAAAAATGCTACCACAGTTGAATCCACTGAACAGTATTAAAAAAAGACCGTTGGCCCCCCAATGAAGGGACTTATGCTTCAAACAACCTTGAAAATAGATATAGCAAATGCACATTCGCCCATGCCTTTTTAATAAAAACTGATCAGCAGAACGCAAGTGTCTGAAAGGAGTGTAGGCCGCAATCAGTTGAGATAAGTAATGGGGGCCCAGGCCATGTAAGGCTTTATACACAAAGAGAAGGATTTTGAATCTGATTGTTTGCCTCACTAGTAGCCAGTGGAGAAACCTCAAAATAGGAGTGACGTGCATATTTTGAACTTTTTGTTAAAAGTCTAGCTGCTGCGTTTTGCGCTAACTGTAGGTGAGCAATCTGAGACTTGGAGTGGAGAGTTGCCATAGTCTAACTGGGAAGTTATAAACACATGTAGGGCAATTTCTAGAGAATGTGAAGCGAGGGAGGACTTCAGTTTAGAGAGAAGGCAAAGTTAATGAAAAGATATTTCCAACCACACTTGAAATATGTTTATTAAATTTTAAGTTCTGATCTAACGTATCGTCCAGGTTACATACCTAGGGTGATCTGAACTCCTCCAAGTTGCCTAACCTGGAGCGTTTACAGTCCGACAAGTCATTTGGCCCAAATATAAAAACCTCTGGTTTCTCCTCATTTAAAAATAAAAAATTCTTGGAAAGCCATGCTTTTACCTTCTCCAGGCACAGTGACAGGGAGTTCACAACAGAGAATTAATTTTGCTTTTTGATTGACAGGTACATTTGTGCATCGTCTACATAAAGATAAAAGTGCAGGCCATATTTCCAGAAAATAAAATCTAATGAGTGCATTTAGAGAGAGAAGGTGCTAAAGTCGAGCCGTGCGGAAGACCAAATGTTAACGGTGCCATACAGGAGGAAAAGTTTCCAATCTTTACAAAAATGTCCTGTCAGAGATGTATGATGCTAAAACAAGAATGCTACGCTATTATTAAATAACCTGTAGTAGTGTTTACTAGTTGCCCAAAGTTGTGAAATTTAAGGTGCTCTCCATCTTTCTTTTCTCCTCTCCTTGTTGTAACTGTTAACACCCATACGTATGATAAAGCTGTAAGCTGAGCCCTGAAGGGCCTGAGGCCCCGTTTACACTAGTGCGTTTTAGTTTTAAAGAGCCCCTATTATGGGTTTTTGAAAATGAGCTTGTATGCAGTGTGTAACACAGCTCTTAGTGAAGTGAAATGTCCAGCTAAGGCTTAAATCAGAAAGTGCACAGTGTTTAAAACTATTGATTCATCTATAAAAGAGTCGACTCATAGTTCCTCAAACGAATTGCTGTGTTTACGAGTCTTTAGCCGTTTCGGCATGACGTGAACACGAAACATAAGCCCCGCCCATTTGTGTGCGCGCAGCCCCAGGAGATTCGAAACCCCCAATCCTGCCCACAAACAACAGCAGCGAGCAAAAGTTGCCAGATTGGGCGGTTTTGAATTTGATTGTGCAGGTAAGAGCCTTTTGGACAGGGTTTGGGCTGAAATCAGTCAGCTCCATCTGGCAACACACACAGAGAAGAGCTGTGCTAGGCTCGATATTGGAAGTGTGCAGATGTACTAGAGATGAGAATACCAGAAATACCTCTCGCATTATAACCCAGCCATGTGCTGTGTTCCCTCTGAGGAGTGCTTCCGAAATCTACACGCTTACAACGGAGGATTCAGAGCACCAGGACATTTCCTGGCCTGCTATCCAACAAGTGAGTGCGTGCGATTAAATCGGTTGCCTCATTGTTTTCTCTAGCTTGTAAGTGATGCATTTAACTGTGTTTTGTAACTTGTAACCGCTTGTAGTGTGTCTGGTTAACTTGTATTCTCATTCTCGTCAAAAACACGTTGTAAACGCGACTCGTGTTGCTTTGTTTACGGATTAAAATGCGCTTGTGAGCTCGCGTTTCACGGCTGTTAGTCGTTGCTATGGCTCTCCTTCACACGTGCGGCGGTCCTGTTTCATAATGGTTCAGCTGTTGCTGCTGTGTGTACTAATACGGAATGTGTGTTGCTGTTTTTACTTCTGGTTAAGAATAGAGCTGGGAATATGCTGGGAGACCGGGGGGTTAGTTTCGGGGTGAGGTCTCTGAAATACGGGCGACTCCCGGTAAAAACGAGTGTTAGCAGATATGCTCACGCACACACTCTGACTACTTCAATATTAATAAGCCGTGGTGGGCATTCTCTCGCGCTGAATGATGTCGACCAATCGCAACAGACTGGGTAATCGGTCCAATCAGCGCATTTTAGCATCGCGCTAACGAGTGGTTTTGGAACAAATGAAACGCTGAACGATTCATATAGGAGTTGCTGGGATAATGAGGTAAAAATTAATGCATATTATAAGACCATGAAAGTGTTTTTTGACCATGCATGCATATCAGCCTGCTGTTGGAGAACCCCAAAACCAAAATATGACCCTTTGTAATGTATAATAGGGGCTCTTTAAAATGGTGTTTTAGCATTAAAACGATCCGCGTCCACACTAGCGTTTCACCCAGCTTCTCTCAACAGATCTCCGTCCACACTACGGCACCAGAAACGTATATCACGTGACCATTCATGCACTCTGGGCATGCACGTTCAAGTATAAACAGGAAGCACGTGTCTCGCTCGGCATTTGGTTATTGTTAGTCAACAAACGCTGGTTGAACGATGAACGCGATGGCAAAGAAAGCAAGAGAGGTCTTTTTGAGGACAGACGACGAGGTCGAGTTGTTACTTAAAGTAACAAATGAAAATAAAACATCTATGGCTATCAAAAATACAGTGTTTACAGTGAAGGCTGGTCTGCCGTCTTCCGGTGGCCATGTGCGCTTGACGAAAAAGGGAAGGTTACGCAATGACCCAAAAGCCCCAATCATGTAGCGGATCTCAGCAGCCATGCCTCCGTTTTCAAAGGTCTCCGTTTCCCTCCATCCTCACTGAGACGGAGCAGCAGCGTTTTAGAATGAAAACGGCCTCTCCAGCGTTTCCAAAATGCTCCGTTTTCACGACTCGAAAACTCCGGCGTAGTGTGGACGGATGGCGTAACCGTAGCAAAACTTATGCGTTTTAAAATGAAAACGCACTAGTGTAAACGGGGCCAGAGTGCCATTTATTTTCAACTGTCTTTTCTCCTGTTTTGTGGTTTAGTTAAGGATTAAGAAAAGTATTTGTAATTTATTTGTTGTATTTTTTTGAATTCTATTAGGCAAGTTATCTTCGGGATGGAGTTAGTTTTTTTGTTTATTATTTTAGCTTTGCTCAGCCCTGAAGTTATTTTGTTTGTGCTCCTATTCTTTGTTTTCTGCAAATACAAACTTTTCCCCCTTTTCTAACACTGGAAGGACAGGTCAGTAAAATCATAACCTGCTAACTGTTTATTGATTTATTTTGTTATGTTCAACCTCAGCCCTAGACATTTGGGGTCGTGACAAAAATTGGGGCTCGTCTTTTGGGTTGTGAGAAAGAAAGGGATTAGTTTTTGTATTTTGCTTTTTGCAGAAACTGGAATGTATTGACTGTGGAATTATCAGCTGTTTCAACTAACTGACTTGTGACTGCATGTGGGGGGTAAGTCTTTCTCTTTGTCTTTTATCTGTTCTCTTGTGGTGTGCGCTCTTCAGTGTTTGCATTGAATACTCCCAGTAGAATACTCTGAACTCTCAGCAGTGAATATCAAACCACACTGAACTGAACTAAACTGAACTTCAACACTGAAATTTTTACTGATACAGTTTCATTTTACAATAAGCCATGTGAAGCTGCTTTGACACAATCTACATTATAAAAGCGTTATAGAAATAAAGATGAATTGAGTTGAATTGAATTGGGAAAAATAATTCAGATTGGGTTATGGAGTTTGACTTGATTTCTTTTACACTGGCTCTGAATGCGGTGTCTTGTATGTTTCCACCTTTAGCTCAACCCAGTAGTGCGGTGACCACATCAGAACCAGTGTTGGCAATAAATTCGAAGTACCTGGATTTGGAAGTTGAACTGGCAGAGACTGAGAATAAAGGCTTAGGCAAAGGGAGCTGGAGCTGGAAATAGAGAGAGAGTGGTTCCGAAGAGGCTATTGTCTGTCTCAACAGGTTGAGGTTTCTCTGGTAAGTTCTCCTACCTCTCCATCATTTGCTCAGCTACTCAGTGGCCCTGCACTAGCCTCATCCAGTCTTGCTGCTGCCGTAACTGATTCTGTGAGTTTGCAAGCATTTGATGTGAGGAAACATTTATTTCATTCCGCTATTTATAGATGCAGAAGTAGACGGCTATTTCACAGTGTTTGAGCGTGTGACAGCTACATTGCAGTGGCTGAAAGAGATTTGGACTCTTCTGCTGCAATGTAAGTTAATTGGAATAAGCGCGGGAAGTGTGCTCCGTATCGCCAGTGGAAGACTTTTGTTTGTGATGTATTTTAATTTGTGTTCTTGCCGATACCGAGTACCAATAAAGATACTTAATAGATTTGGTTTCAATAAACATGCAATTCATTTGAAAGGAGTTTTTTTTGCTTGTAGCAAGGATGAGCACAACAATCTTTAATAGAAATCTGTTCCAAGCCAAAAATATACACACATTGCTGATAACCCTGCAAATCCAAAGACCATTTCTATTAACGATTAGGGATGTGCACGAGTATTCGACTAATCGATTAATCGAACGCATCAGCGTTAATCGAGCATGAAAACTATGATCGATTAAATTAAATTAGATTAGATTAAATTACTTTCGTTCTTTCTGATTGGTTATGCTGGTATTTGGGCGGTAGTCTGATATTTGATTGGTTATAGGGCGTCGCCCACCAGATGCACCACTCAGCAGCTCGATACAGCGCGCACATGACAGGTGGAAGTATAACACACAGACGCGCACATTCGCATTCTATTTAAAACGACACTTCTAAAGTGCGCAGCGAAGTCTGGCAACATTTCAAGTCAAGTGTAGGAGTGTACACTCGTCTACAACCCCACAACGAGTTCGATGCGTAACCATCTTACACATTAACACAAAAAGAGATGATACCGGTGCCATAACCTACAATCAGACGAGCATAAGAGAATTCACCATCAGACAGAAATGCGACACAGGCAGAGCAGAGAAGATGACGCAGATAATAGCGGAAACAACAGAAAAAGACTTGCTGCCTATTAGTTTTGTTAAAGGTGAAGGTTTCAAACGTTTAATGAGTTACGCCGAGTCCCACTATACTGTCCCATCGCGCAAAACAGTCACTGCGAGGACTCATGCCAGGCCCGGCGCAAGGATGTCATAACGGAGGGGGCACTTATAGGCGGCACTAAACCTGCATGGTGACTGATTTTCCCTATTGTTCCTTTTATTTAGGCTAGGCTATTTATTCACTTATTTATTATTACTTTGCATTACTGCAGTAATATAGTTTTTTATAACATGTACAGTTTCGCTTTTTCTTATTTTATCAGTGATGGATGAATGATTAACGCAGACGGATCATGAGTTGTTTAAATTATATTTTAGTCTCCTTATTTTTCCCATTTTATTTCAAATAATATAAATATTTAGGCAAAGACATATACATGCTAGCTAACCCGCGATAATAACCAGTAAATAAATAAATCAGCATAACCGAGTCACACGCTTCATATAGCCAAGCCTATTACCCAACAAATATCAGTGTTGAATAAATTATATGTTCCTATCTAATGTCATTAAAAAATAAATAAATAGTTGCTAAACGTGTTACTTAATTTAAGGCATTAGTGTAGCCAGAAACTTATATCTCAAGAAAGAAATTCACAGTTATTACCGTGAAAATAGGTTAAATTTAGGCGTGGTTAACACGCCTAAATTTGCTATATGGCTATATGGCTATATGCTATATGGCTTAAAGGCTATATGGCTATATGGCTATATGCTATATGGCTTAAAGGTAAAAATAAAGTTATGTGCTAGATTTATGTTATCATGAGTGGGGTTTTTTTGTGTTCGGTTGACATTTGTAAAAACGCCTCCATAAACCATTAGGCTATTAGGCCAATACCCGTCATTCTATTTATTTATTAGGCTTATTTTAATAACTTGTTTTCAGGTTACATTTTTTGGGCCATTAACTACAATAAAAATATCTATATGCTAACTGTATTTTAGCCGTTAAAACAGGCCTACAATATATTTTTTGGTGTGTAATTTAGCATAAGCAAATAGCATATAGCCCACATTTACATATTTTTTAAAAGATTTTCATTCAGCCTACCTGCAGCGCACGAGGTCTGCGGCAAATTCACTTACGCACACTATATACCTGTTTCATTTATAACACTGTAAACTTGACTTCGCAGGCTGATCATCTTTAAACTCAAAAGGCATTATTTAAGTGTCCTAATTTGACAGCTGCTGCTTAATGGGATGTTTCTTTTAAACAAAGGTGCGCTTTAGCGATGTCAAAATGAAAGCAGATAAAGGGTTCTGCGCTTTGTCAAATTTATAGCATAATTGTAATAATATTAATAATAATGAATATAATCAATTATAATATTACTTAGTGTAGTCTACTGTCGGACTGTGCAGTGTCCAATTGAACATTTTTATTAGGCTACATATTAACTCCTAACTAAAAACCGAATGTAAAAATGACAGGCAGTTGCGTCTCTGCTAAAACGGCACATTTATATTGCGCTTTTCCCCTTTAGAGTTCAAGAGAGTTAAATAATTACATGTGATGAACTAGGCTGCTCACCTTCAGGTGCTCCACCAGTCCAGTGTTCTCAAGTGAATTTAGAATGCGCCTCCGCATGCGCGCTTATACAGGCACACCCTGGCCTGATGCAGGGACGAGATCTCTGGATCTCTGGAGAACCTACATGCCTCACGGCTCTTTAAATGTTTACTGTGTTAACCAATATTGATGGTGATTTTTTTTCATAACCCAACAGTGTTGATTTAATTGTTTTCTGTCGTCCTGTCAGTTTTATTAACAATGTATTTAACAGGACTTTAATAAAAATACATTTTTTTAAATGTGATGTTATTGAATTGTCATTTTGACGCACATACGCCCCGCCTCTTGCTTAAGCTCCACCCCCTCGATTAATCGATTAATCGCTTCTCAAACCTGTGGATTAATCGAAATGAAGAATGATCACAAATGCCCATCCCTATTAACGATTAAGCATGGAGAGGAGTTACCCTTGCTCTGACACAAAGTGTGTGCAGTGTACGTTACCTTATGGAGTCACTCTCTTGACACGAGTCCTGCCTTTTATCCACGGGTCAGGTAATCAAAAGGCAGGCTACTTGATGTTCAACTATGGGTGGGTCGCGGGTAGATAAGATCAATAGCCATAAATACGCATACTCTCAATTTAAAAATCACACAACCATCATCTCATAATGTTTCTGAGTTTCTCTTCTGACCGAGTTCATTCTTCCTGACATAATGTACCACGCACCGATACCTCTCAACAGCAATTCACTACATGGATGTAATTTGTTGTCCTACCTGATGTTGTCCTACCTTCAATATCTTAATGTATTAATTAATTTATTATATAATAATAGCTTAGTCCTTATTATTAACAATCAGTTTATAAAATCTATAGGCTACTGAAGAATAAACGGAATATGAAATATGATCCTTGCGTAAGAGTAACAGCTAAACAAGCTAGCACTCATTTTACATATAAATTATATATAAAAAAATTTAAGTAATGGAACTATGTAAAAAAGACTACAGGCTAAATAAAAGCGCCTCGTCAGAGCTGAACTTCTCTGCGGTCACCGCGCGCCTGTCAGTTTACAGCTTCTGTAAAGATCAGATAGCCTATACAGATCACACAATCTCAATAAACACTTCATGTAAATGTATAAATATTTCGACAAGTATCGTTAATGGAATATTTATAATGATATGATCTTGCTTTTGGTTGTATCAATACCGGCTTTGATCTCCTGCGCGCGCAATCTCTCTGTCGCTCTGTTGTATTATGAATTGCATGCTTTAAATGACAGTGAGACATGCTACATTTTGTTTTTATTGTAAAATACACATAACCCAGTACATAGTAAAGTAATTTTTTTATAATGGCTAACATATATGGCAGCGTATATAACTGTTAACCTAGTCTAAGCATATATTATTAATATTAAAACACATTAATACAAACTAGCCACCCTTTGATTTATTTATTCTTTTCGTTTCTGTATATTTTTTTTATCAAACAAAAAATGCAATAATTTATTTTGGTTTTCATTTTATTAGAATTAATATAATTATTAGGTTACACAACTTTTACAAAACATTGGCTCTGATTGCGTTTTTACAGATATCCTACAGATTGACTTTTTGGCTCAAAGACATTTATACTTGTTAATTTCAGTGCTGTATATTGACAGATTTCGGCTATTAAGGCTTCGGCTATTCTAACTGTCGGCTTTTGCGACTTCATCGACGTCTGGATGAAATCGAGAGAGAGATGAGATGAGACATCAGATTCGATGTGTGCCGCACATCACAGTTACTTTACTGCAATTTTTGAATATTGGCTCATCTTAATGAACTTTTCATTCAATTAAAAGCCGAAATATTGCCAGACAGACGAAGCAACTTAGGTTATGAAAGAGAGCGGCTTCAGTGATTAAAGATGCACATTATTATCATTAAAATCATTATTGATTTTTTTTTTACCATTAAACGCATAATAATCAAGTGCTAAAAGAACAGCTGAACTTCGTAAACAGTGAGTGATCACGTTGCCGCAATAGTTGCTTAGTTTCTCTGATGTCAGTGGCGCGGCATTGCTCACTTTTGTTTTAATAATAAAAAATATATATTATTAAACATTATGAGATTATGGTCGTGTGATTTTTAAAATGAGAGTATGCATTGCGTATTTATGGCTATTGATCTTATCTACTCGCGACCCACCCATAGTTAAACATTAAGTAGTCTACTTTTTGATTACGTGACCAGCGGATTAATGGCAGGACTCGTAAATATGAAGAATCGCGCATAACAGGGTTTTATGTGTCCCCAATATGCAGTGTCAAGAGAGTGACTCCATAAGGTGACGTACACTGCACACACTTTGTTTAATATGTAAAGTCGTGGACGCGTGTGGGTGCAAGGATAACTCCTCCTTTAAAAGTCCATGCTTAATCATTAATAGATAAGATCTGTGGATTTGCAGGGGTATCAACAATGTGTGAATATTTTTGGCTTGGAAAAGCCTTCTGTTAAAGACAAAAAGACTCCTTTCAAATGAATTGCACGTTTATTGAAACCAAATCCATGAAGTATCGGTATCTGCAAGTACCCAAATGAAAATACTCATACGTATCGTTTTGTAAAAAAGCGGTATCGGTGCATCCCTAATATATATATATATATATATATATATATATATATATATATATGCTATTAAAGATAAACAAGGTGTAGGGGTCCAAGCTACATTAAATAGACCGATAAGGGATTTATTAGCTCATTTCAATGAATCGGATCTTGACGATTCGAATCATTGATCAAATCAGATTAAAAGACTCACACTTTATCTACCATTCGCCCAGCAAATAGAAGAGATCGTATGTCACCAATCTTGTTTATATTATTTACGTGGCCAACGATAATAACATAACACAGTATTAGGTTAACTTTTAGCAAGGTAACAAAATCTACAGCTCGAGACAATGACTGATAAGCACATAAACGAGAACACAGTTCTTACAAAATGAGAACAAAGATTTATTGAGCTACACTACGATACATGAAACTAACTACGTAATAAGTAAACAACAAACAAACGCACACACGCACTCACACATACACACAGAGGCAGTTCGGAGGATGCAAAATGAGTTGACAACAGTCCCAAATCAATTCTAGTACTTCTGACTAGATCTTAGAATCACACCTGAGAAACCACAAAAGCAGAGATTGAGCTTATCTTTAACTGCTTAAGATTAATCAGCACCAGATCAGTTAGAGACAACGTTAATTCGTGTTACTTGCGATTTTGCTGAAGTCTTGAATCTTGAACTTCCCTCGCCGGCCGGCTTGGCTTCGGGAAGCACGTTGGTCCTGACTGGGTGGTGACTCGCTTCGGTGACGTCTTTCAGTTCACTCCCTCGTGATTGGCTGTTGTTCTGGGTTACCGGGGTGACAGTCTCTGACGAGTGTCGGTTTGCGGAAGCTCGTGCGGTCTCGGCTGGGTCGAAACTTGCACGGAAAGTTCTTAGTGACCCAATCGCGCGGTGGCGCGGTGTCCGTGCGGGCGAGAGGGGGCAGAGTGCACAGCTGGCAGGAGCGAGCTTGATGCAAAAAGCAAAGATTTTACGGTTGCAGGGCGGTTTTAAGCAACCTGGTCTGGTCCATCCCTGTGGCTCCATCTTCCAATGAGCAGTGACCATGAGGAGCGGGTACACGCCCCACATCATGTAGTAAAAGGTCAATCATTAACAGAGAATGCATGTGGGTTTCACGTGGTAAAATCCCTTGTAAGTTTGTAACTCTTATATTAAAGGTTACAAAATGAATATTACTTCGTACTAGAAACTTTTCACTTACATCAATGTATTGTAAATGTCACTAGTTTCAGTTTAATACCAAACACTATACATTTCAGACACACACAGAACTTTTATCTGTTAAAACAGCACATTGACTAACGTGGTTGGTTGAAACACACACAACATATGAGGAAAACCTATAGCATATTATTTCAAAAGATGCATCTGCCTTCGTTTCGATATTTCAAGAGATTGTCTTCAATTTAATCCAATGTATGGATTCAAAATCCAGAGATCTCTCAGTCTCTAGGAATTTGGCGGGCGAACAGTGCGCCCTAAGGCCAGCACATGACCAGGGATTCATTCGTGACACGAAGCCCGCCGAAACTCCTATAAAACGCCTTTGTTTTAGACTTAATAATTAACGAAGTTAGCCGAAGGGTCTTCCGAACATCTGGCACAAGTAAGATTCGAAATAAGGATCCTCTGTTTTGTTATGACATAGCCTTAGGCGAGGGCTAGATGACAGACAATGTGGCACCAATTTCCAGGCCTGATTCGAACTGGTTTTGAAAGTTCTGAACATCTTCTGCAGTGAGTCCTTACAAAGGCTTCGATTGTAACCTTCAACATGCAATAAAGTGCCATAAAAAACCTAAAGCACACAATCTTTTGCATTTACAAGTAAATCAAATTTTTATATTTTATTATACTCGACCTATGCCTATCGAAAAAGCACTATATATTTATAAATTACATTGATTAAAACCAAATAACTATATTAAACTAAATAACTAAATTACGCTATATAATCTTTTTTAAAAATATTTTTATTAAAACTGATTTAGCAATGCTGCCCCACTGACAAGCCAACCACAGAGAAACAAAGCAACCATCGAGGCAGCTGCAGTAATCTATTTTCCCGAAGTTCAGCTGTTTTTTGCACTTAATTATTATGCGTTTAATGTTAAAAAAAATCAATAATGAATATGCCTTCAACAATGTAGGCCTAGGCCTATCCTATGTGTGTGCGTGTGTGTTTTCCACCAATTGTGTGCCCAGTCTTTTATCACTGCAGCCGCTCTCTTGCAAAACCGAAAGTTGCTTCATCTGTCTGGAAATATTTCGGCTTTTAATCGAATAAAATTTCATTTAGATGAGCCAATATTAAAAAATTGCACTATAGTAACTGTGACGTGTCACACATCTGCCACACATCGAATCTGAGGTCTGATCTCATCTCTCTCGCTATCATCCAGACATCATTACGTAGACACCATACAAGCAACAAGTCGCAAAACTGAAGCTGGTACCATCTGACAGTTAGAATAGCTGAAGCCTTTGTGAAAACAGCACTGAAAATAACAGGCGTTAATGTATTTGAGCCAAAAAGTCTATCTTTAGGATATCTGTAAAAACACAATCAGAGCCAATGTTATGTAGAAGTTGTGTAGCTTAATAATTATATTAATTCTAATAAAATTAAAATCAAAATACAATTAATTGCATTTTTCGTTTGCTAAAAATTATATGGAAATTAAAAAAATCAAAGGATGGCTAGTTTGTTTTAATGTGTTTTAATATTAATATAAATATGCTTAGTCTATTTAAAATGGCTACATGCTGCCAATAGGTTAGCCATTCATTAAATATCATTTTACTGTGTACTGGGTTATACTGTATATTTTACAATAAAAACGAAATGTAGCATGTCTCGCTGTCATTTAAAACATGCAATTCATAACACACCAGAGCTGTAGGCCATATAGTCTATGCAGTGTGTAAACTTTACGGAGGTGTTGTTCAAGCCTAGGCCTACTGCGCACCACGCTATTTAATTCCAATATCTCTGAGGGAGATTATGTTAACCGGCGCCTATATCACTGGAGTGATTTTAAAAAAATTTAAGACATTTTTAAAAAGCAACAACACTCAAATCAGAAACAAATAAATCTGGTCCCCTGAAGTTCTGCTGTGGTGCTGCTGCTGTTGAGGGAGAGAGAGAGAGAAAGAGTGTGCGCGTGAGAGCTCATTCCCAGTATCGAGATAACGCAAGATCCTTCATACATTCATTCATTTTCTTTTCGGCTTAGTCCCTTTATTAATCCGGGGTCGCCACAGCGGAATGAACCGCCAACTTATCCAGCATTTGTTTTTACGCAGCGGATGCCCTTCCAGCCACAATCCATCTCTGGGAAACACATCCATACATTCTCATTCACACTCATACACTACGGACAATTTAGCTTACCCAATTCACCTGTACCGCATGTCTTTGGACTGTGGGGGAAACCGGAGCACCCGGAGGAAACCCACGCAACCACGGGGAGAACATGCAAACTCCACACAGAAATGCCAACTGGCCCAGCCGGGGATCGAACCAGCGACCTTCTTGCTGTGAGGTGAACGTGCTACCCACTAGGCCACCGTGGCGCCTCTAACGCAAGATCATATAGTAATAAATATTCCATTAACGATACTTATAGAAATATTTATAAATTTACATTAAGTGTTTATTGAGATTGTGTGATCTGTATAGGCTGTCTGATCATTACAGAAGCTGTAAACTGACATGTGCGCGTTTACCGCAGAGAAGTTCAGATCTGACGAGGCGCTTTTATTTAGCCTGTAGTCTTTAGATCAGGGATCACCAAACTCGGTCCTGGAGGTCCGGTGTCCTGCAGGGTTTAGCTCCAACTTGTCTCAAAACACCTGCCTGGATGTTTCAAGTATACCTAGTGAGAGCTTGATTAGCTTGTTCAGGTGTGTTTGATTAGGGTTGGAGCTAAAATCTGCTGGACACCGGACCTCCAGGAACAAGTTTGGTGATCCCTGCTTTAGATTTTTCACATAATGTTCATTACTTAAAATTTCTTTCATTTTTTATTTATAGTTTATATATAAAACGAGTGCTAGTATGTTTAGCTGTTATCATTATGCAAGGATCATATTTCATATTATCCTTATTCTTCAATAGCCTATAGATTCATTAATAATATATTTTATAAACGGAATGTTTATAGGACTAAGCTATTAATATATAATACATTAGTTAATACATTAAGACACTGAAGTCAGGTAGGACAACAATTCACATCTGTGTATGCCTAGTGAATAACTGTTGATTGGTATCAGTGCATGGTATCAGCATTTCATGTACAATACGAGTATGAGTATTTTACCCAAGTATCGACCCGATACTGGTATCGGTGCATCCCTAAGAATGTCCTCCGTGCATATTAAGTTCAATTCAAGTCATGTTTATATATAAAGCGCTTTTATCAGAATCAGAAAAAGCTTTATTGCTAGGTATGTTCACACATACGAGGAATTTGTTTTCGTGACAGAGCTTCTACAGTGCCACAGAATTACAGAGACAGGACAAAAAAAAAGATAATATATATATTCAAATATATAATGTAGATTGTGTCAAAGCAGCTTAACATAGAGCTAGTGCTGGAGGTATACAGACAAAAAAATAGAGCTCACAAGAAAACAGACTGATAAACATTTGTAAAATTTGTGATAGTGATAAACTAACTTTATTTGATAAATGGTGTGTTACAAATAAAACCACAACTTTTCATAAATTGAAAGAACAGGTTTTGTCTCTTTCCTCAGCTGCTGTAATGGGAGACGAGTTTGTGTTAACATACAGAACAGGTTTCTCTCCTGTGGTCAAAGGTGGTGATAGGGCTGCTGTTCAGGGTCCCGGAGTACAGGTCAGAGGGTGGACTAAAGGCTAATTTATACTTCTGTGTCACGCGTATGCATATGGTCTGTGTAATCACATAGCCCTTGCCGTGGCTGACACCGGCGCTGACGCACAACTCTCAAAAAATGTAACTACACGTCGCAGCGAAGTGTAGCGCAAGCTCTGTGATTGGTCGGTTTGGTATCGCTGACGCGTGTGGGTGGGACCGAGAGCTTCGCGAAGCGAGTGTTTACAAGTGTCGGGTCCTGTGAAGGAGCTCCAGGTGGGATGTTTTATTTTGTGTAAACCTTATGATTAAAGTTGTCACACGTCCGCCGGTTCTCGCTCAAAAAATGATTGAGTTTGAGCCACTTGTACATTAAAGGGGTGGTCCACAATGTTTTTTGTTTTTTTTTCAGGTTTGATTGTGTTTATGGGGTGCAAAACAATGTGTGTTCATAATTGTTCGCATATGAGCTAACATGGAAACGACCATCATATTTCCTGGTTCCTCCTATAAGGCCCGCCCTCAAAGGGCTCTGATTAGTCAGCTAACCTAATGTGTTGTGAATGGCGGATCGGCTTCATGCCTCTCTTGCGTGCTGTCTGTCCGACTGTTATGGCTGTTTTAGCACTTAGCCGTACTTTATTTATGGATAGTCCGAACTAAGGTTTAAATGCTAAAACGGCAGGCACTTTTTTCCAGGGGTTTCATGACAGCGTAACCGCTACTATGTCATTGAGTGGGCGTGGCCTATCTATGAATTTGCATAGGTCACGGATCATGCGCAGATTGTGAAAACAGTCGTTTGTTTCAAATACCTGTACGCGATCGCAGGGGTTTCGTGTCCAATGCCTTTTATATGCACACAGCAAAAAGAAGGGTGTTGAATTAACTCTCACAGAGTTGATTTCAACACTTTTTGATAGTTTATATAGCTCCACACTTTCCGGAGTCAATTTAACATTTTACAAATACAAAAAAATATAACTCTAAAGGTAGAGTTTCTTTTTTGACTCCCAAAAAGTGTTAAAACTCTAAAAGTGATATAAAAACAACTCTAAAAGGGATATAAAAACAACTCTAAAAGGGATATAAAAACAACTCTAAAAGGGATATAGAAAAACAACACTATTCGGAGTTGTAAGATCTAAGTTGGTAGAATTGTTTTTACCACTGCAAACTATTAAATGAACTCCAGCACACAAAATAATTTATCTCAAAACTTCTTTATTCTCACTAGCAGTGCAATTTGAAGTGTATTTATAACATTTCAAATACAGGCACAACATACAAACTTTCATCTGCAACACTGTATAAACTTTGAATATCAAATGGCTTATAAAATTTAATCTCTGAAATTTTTATGATACACCTTTCCTCACTTTGTAGCACTCGAAATGCATGAAAGTGCTCATCAAAATTCTCTGTGAATAGTTTGTATGCCAATAAATAAATGTGATTTTCAACCAACAGTACATCACTTATTTGGCTAAAGACTGGAATTTCACTTTCCACAGTATTGCAAATAACAAGTCCTGCTCTGTATTCTACACCATCAACTTTTACCCAACTTGTAGAGTAAACATTTTTTGACAAGAGTGTTTGAAGAATTTCATTGCTGACCACAGGCTCATTAAAAGAAAATGACTTAATTGGCCCAAAATCATTATGTTTAAGGTTGAATGTTTCCCAATGATGTGCGATGGCCATTTGATGCTTTTTAGCAAAGGATTTTGTTACATTTTTGAATTTTTTTAAAAAATCTTGAAAAACCTTGTGTTTGGCGTCAAATCTCATACACCACATATATAATAAGGGGCCAAATTTTCTTATAGTAGAGGGGTAATGGATCATAAATGATGTTTAGGTAATAAATTCTTATGTGGGTACAAATGCTTAAATAACTTGTGGTGGTCAGTGATCAAGTGCTTCAAATACACTGTCATGCCTGAAGTAAGACAAGGTGAAAACACAATGTTCATTATTTGTAGTAATAACAACAACAGTCTCCAGTGCGAGTTTTTTTACAAGACATAACAACTGAATAGAATTTAAACCAATCCCATTTCCAGCACTGTCCAAAACAACTTTTGTGGGTCGGTTTTTACGTTCTAAAAAAACATAATCAAAAGAATAAATCCTCACTAGATCCTGGAAAGTAGCTATGTTCACCTCTTAAATGTGAAATCAACGTTTGACTGCTGGGATGTGGTTTCTAACAAATAAAACAGGTCAGCATCCTCTCAACAGTTCAATGCTCCGCAATTAAGATAAGGTCACTGTCTGGTTAAGTAATCTGGCTCTCAAGTCCTTCACTCTGGGTGATTCCTTTGTTTTCCCTACATCAATGTTGTACAGAGTTGTCTGCAGGAATGTGTAAAAATTCACAAGTGCACTATCATAAGACAAATTAAACACAAAATGTGCTTTGAAAAGTTCATCAAATGCTCCAAGAGAGTGATTTGCCTGGCATGGGATGAGATGTTTATCCAGTTCGATGTAGAAGTTGTCAATCTTGCTTTTCTGACGTCCAACCGCAAGGAGGTATGGATGCTGACACTGGTTGTTGCTCAGATGCTCAGCCAAACTGCAGCATGACTAAGGATGAGAAGAACACTGAACATCAGTCAAAAACATAAATGTCTAGCCACAGAGTAAACATCATAATAAGTGATTGGTCATACAAGGGCTCATTGGGTTGTGAATTATTTAAATGGCTATAAAGACTTTATTTCATTTATGTTTGCACAAACTGCAACACATTATTATATTGGCGCTTACCTTATGAAAGATTACAAGTCTTTCAACAGCATCACTTGCACTTAATTTTGGAGACTTCAGTCCTCCAGGTGGTGGTGGAAGGAGATGTATCAGCAACAGAAGAGATGACATTTCCGAATCATAGACCGAAGGCAAAAATTCACATGGAACATTTAGCTTAAAACAAAGTATAACAAATAACTAAGTAAGTTTTACTTTTAGGTTCATGTTTAGATGAGAATTTGTTAGCATAAATTTGTAAAATTTAACAAATTCATTTAGAAAACATGTAGGCTGTATCGTTTTACCATTTTGTCATAGTTTAGTCATCAAAACAATATATACAGTAACTGTAATTTTTAAAGTATAAGATTTTTTTAAAAAGTATAAGTATATCAATCTCAGTAAATCAAACACAACTTACTTCGTGGCTCATCAAGATCACTTTCTTGTGGACTTGTTGCTGAGAGTAACAACTGGCTCAACTCTGCTGTTGAAGTAAGGTGCTTGGCCTCTTTTATGACATTTGGCCTGAATAATATGTCCCACTTTTGAAGCAGCCTGGAAGATGTATCTTCATCAAAAAGGAGAGTAAAATCCTGATCCACCTTTAAATAAAGAAGATATTAATCTGTTAACAACAATTCTGAATTAATGGCCATTAAAAATGTAATATTTCAAACTTACCAGTCCTTTTGTATCCAGAAATCTTGGAAAGGTGGAGAGGATATGAACACTAGAGCCTGGATCTTTAATGAGATTCTGACGATGTTGAAATGTCTCCCTCATCTTCTCGAAAATGATGGATCTATCTGTAGTATGGTTAAGCAAAGACATGGCCTCTTTGCAAGCATCTCCATCAAGCTGCCCCTCAACATTAGTAGCCCTTTGGGATTTTGGGCCTCCTTGTGAAACCTCAGGAGGGTCAACTGATGGCACAGATCCTCGACGAATCTTCCTGTGAACTGTTTTCAAACGCCAGGCGATGTATCCAGTGTTGCTTGCAGCGTCATAGAAGTGCTCCTGAAATAAGAAATTTTCTTTTAGTTCTTTGGCATGTTCAAGGCAAAATCACAGATCAAAAAATCTAATTTAAATGTCACAAAAATAGCTTGTGTCATAATATTGCAAGTATGAAATTAAAGGGAATTGCGAAAAAAATAACATACATAGCCCTTCTTGGAATATGGATCTCTGAGGGAAGGGAACAGCTTCACTATGCCAAGAGCATACTGTTCTCTGATAGCTTTAGTGGGTAGTTGCCTAAGAAAAGAATGAATTAGTAATCAAACTTAATGCAATGGCCATGCAATTAAGAAAAAGAAAATGATCTTGCAAAAATTACCCATGTATTTCGATCATATGAGCCACCAGTATGTTAATCATTTGTCTTTGTGTGGCATCGCTCAGGGTTTCTGTTTCTTGATACTCCTGTAGTACTGCATCACCACCGGATCTGGATTTTAGCACATCTTCAACCAACTAATAAGAAATAAAATTAACAAATGTAACAAATAAACACAATTTAAACAAATAATATTATATTGTTAATTACTGACCCTTCCCACTTTCATTCTTCAGGAGGCAAAACTAACTTTAATAAAATTTAAGTTGGATGTCAGTACATCCATTTAAAACGTTTATTTTAAAGGGCACATACATGACCCCTTTTTTTATATTTAATATAAGTCTTTTGTGTCAGCAGAATTTGTCTGTAAAGTTTCAGCTCAAAATACTCATCAGATTATTAATTATAGCTGATTTAAGTCTCTGTATTATAGCCCTAAAGAGCTTTTTGCTGTTTTTGGGTCTGCGCCTTTAAGAATAGTCCTCCCCGCCCACCGTTCCCGTCAGCGTGCCTCAATCTCCGCCCTCGGCTGCGTCAGACAGAAAGACTTAACAGGAACAGATGAAGCAGGAAGCAAATCTCACTACGTTTGAGAAATACAACAGTAAGAACTTTACCAAAGACTGTTTAATGTGTTTGTTAAGGAGTTGCAACGATGAGTCACACACAAGGCAGTTAGAGTTCGTTCACGCACGTACGCGCGCGCGCGCACACACACAGACAGACAGCGCGCGCGTTTGAGCTTTGCACTGCTTTGGCAAGCAAATGTGAAAGGATACAGGTTTATCCAATGCTGTATGGATATCTGTTCTGTCAATGTACACAATAAACCTGATTTAATGTCCACAAACAGAGATTGAAGCGTATTTTTTGCTGACACGCGGCTGTGCTGATGAAGTAAAGCTGAAGTAAATGGCTGTAACTCATTAACATGCACTGTTTTAAACACGTGTTAAACTTAAACTCACTCTTGATCACATTCGATGATGATTGATGACCTTCACGAACTGAACAGACCTTTTATTCCCGGTTGTTTTGCGCACGTCCTGTCTTGTTTATATGATTAGACGCGTTACTACGGAGACATGTTAATACGCAGCTGTCAATCAATTCGGTGGGCGGGGGGACCGCACTCCTACGTAGAGTTGCGGTCGATCTCAAAACCGCTCCAATTGGTCCACCGTTTTTATGCTGTTAAACTGAAAAAAAAGGACTGGGTGTGTTTATATCAGCCCAAAATGACCGTCTATACACTATAACTACACATATGACTGTCCAAACAGCTTAAAAAGTAGATTTTTCATCAAAGGTGCCCTTTAAATATCCTCATTTGTATAAGTTTTACTAAAGACTTCTGAAATTGGAATAACAGGTTGAGTCACTAAGTAATTTTTATTTGCTTTGTTCTTTTTCTGTTTAGCAGATAGTGCAGCTGTCTTATCAGTTCTTTGTCTCTTGTTAGGGACCTCATCCAAAATTAAAGTTGATGCACTTGAGCCGCTGCTTGAGTCAGAAATCTCAGATGAAAAGGAATCTGAAAATTCTAAAGAAACAGAAAATATTAACACTTTACATATATTTTGTAAACTACAAGTTTTAATATGAAATTTTTCAATTTATTGTGCTTGTTATTAAATTTATAAGTGCTTGTTATTAAAAAATAAATAAAACTCACCATCATTTGGAAAAACTGTCAGTACCACATTGCCTTGACCAATGAGGTTGCTAAATATTTATTTATCAACTTCAGTCCCTGTTTCATCCTTGTTATATACATTTTGCATCAGGTGGCAAGCAAAATCTCTCAATGACTAAAAAGGATGAAAATATTTTTATGCAAGTATCCTTTCATTTTAGGTAAATGTATTTTAATTTATTCCATAAATAAAAGAATACATCAGGCATGTAAAAAAATCAGAAAGATAAATTAAACATCTTTATTAATATTGTAATCATCACACTTAAATATATGTTAATCAAGTCAAATGAAACAAACCTTTTAGATGAAACTCCATCAAATCAAATCGCTCATCAACACAATCCAGTTTCACATACTTCTGTTGTTTGCCTTGCTTAACCTGGACCAGCATCCTTAACTGCTAAAGCATGTGACTCGATGTAAAGGAAGAACACTGTAAAATTCCAGGACATTATTTTAGCACACACACACACACACAAAAATCACAATAATCGTCGCACAGACAATGCGTGCACATTAATCATATCGCATTTATTAATCAGGGCACTGATCAAGGAGCCACAACAAAGAAGAGACCTTTTTAGAAAAAACGAAACTTAACGTTATTTATTTTTTTGCACGACATGGCCAAACTTAAAAAGGACCCTGCGTAGTGGACATCACAGGATATTCTGCCATCACTCCAGTTGAAAGCGTGTTTCAAGAGTTCACACTTAGCTGATGATTGATTATAAAGCTTGTTTGGCATGCTGTCCCGGGAGAGAGCCCTGAGCTCATAAGATCCGCGAGCCCAGGGCTCCCTCCCGAGAGTTTGAGCTCAGGTAGATCTCGAGAACTCCCCTGCGAGTAGCTAATGAACAGATAGTGATCGCTATGAAAAGATAACTTCTAACTAAGAGCATGTCTATGGTGCCGATTTGTATTAGTCCTTTAACTTAAGTTGCATGTTTTTGGACGGTGGGAGGAAACCGGAGAACCCGGGGGAAACCCATGTGAGCACGGGGAGAACGTGCAAACTCCACACAGAAACATCAGCTGGCTTGGTAAGGATTAGAACCAGTGATGTTCTTGCTGTGAGGCAACAGTGCTAACCACTGGGCCACCGTGCCACCCATCTAGGAAGGAGGAGGAGTAGGGGTGGAAGGGGGGATTCTTCAAAACGAAGATGGCTGTGATATGGAACTTAGGGTATATATAGTGGCTTAGGACTCATCTGATTGGTGAATCATAAATTGGATAATGCGGGACCAGCTGCGAGCAATCATCTGCACGTGATCCTCTCGAAATTAGTATATAAATAAACTTCACTTCAAGAGTTCACACTTAGCTGATGATTGATTATAAAGCTTGTTTGGCATACTGTCCCGGGAGAGAGCCCTGAGCTCATAAGATCCGCGAGCCCAGGGCTCCCTTCCGTTCGCAAGGCGAAAGGAGAGTTTGAGCTCAGGTAGATCTCGAGAACTCCCCAAGATGCCTTAATAAGCTCGGGACAGCAGCCGAGTATTGAAGAACCCCCCAAAAGGCAATAAACAATGAAGCCATAACCGGCTGCTGAATGGAAAGGGGTACCTAGAGAGTGTTTGCAGGAGCAAGGATGGAATTGGTGCAGAGTGTGAAAGGATTAGGTTAGAGTGACTGCTACAACTGAAGAGGTGTATTGGCAGCCAGTGTTGCGAATGCTATGTGTGCTCCCGTAGCAGTGTTTGACTGCCATGACCAGATGGGAGAGTGAGACAGATGTAATAATTTGAATGTAGTATGTATGATCTCTGCTAGAGAGACTCTTAAATGACTGTGATGAATGTCGCGATAAGCTCAGAGGAGCGTCTCTGCTGCTACAGAGGTGCGATAGGATTTAAGCTAAGCGAAGCATCTCTACAGTTGCAAAGGAAGTCGGTGGTGCAGAGGGAAATTTAAGCTAAGCGTAGCATCTCTACAGTTGCAGAGGTGTCATGGAAATCGGTGGTGCAAAGGTGCAGAGAAGAATTTTAACTGAGTGGAGCATCTCTACAGTTGCAGAGGTGCAATGAAAGTTGGTGGTGCAGAGGGGAATTTAAGCTAAACGTAGCATCTCTACAGTTGCAGAGAAGACTTTGGCTGAGTGGAGCATCACTACAGTTGCAGAGGTGCAATGGAAGTCAGCGGTGTAGAGGAGAATTGAGAAAAGCGGTGCAAGCAGGTCAGTGGAGCAGAGGAGAATTTAAGCCAAGCGGGGCATCTGTACAGTTGCAGAGGTGCAATGGAAGTCAATAATAACAGATAAATACGCTTCCGCGGAGGCGTTTAAACTGCTGTGGCTGTGATGGAGAGTGTGTCAGTATGTTAAATGGAAGTGTGTGTGAGCTCAGGCAGAGCATCACTGCTGTGGCAGTGGTGCAGAGGGGAAATGGAGCTCAGCGGAGCGTCACCGCTGCGGTAGTGGAGCAATGGAAAAAATGAAGCTCAGCGGAGCGTCTCTGCTGTTGCAGAGGTGCGGTGGCAGTCAATGTTGGAAGGCAAGTACGCTTCCGCGGAGACGTTTTAGCTGCTGTGGAGTGTATCAGTAGTGAATGGCTAAATGGAGATGTGTGTGAGCTCAGGAAGGCGTCACTGCTGCGGCAGTGTTACGGGGGGAGGATAAGGCTTGGCATAGAGTCTCTGCTGTTGCTGAGGTGCAGTGGTAGTCAATATTGGAGCGTTATGGGTGCTCTCGCAGGAATGTTAAATACCGTCCAATAGTGATGTGTAGAAATAAAAGTGAATAAGGTTTCAGTTAGGGCGTCACTGCAGTTGCAGTGGTGTTATAGGTGAGTGTGGCTCAGCGGAGCACCTCTGCAGTTGCAGATGTGTAGTGGTGTTGGAGCGTTAAGAGTGCTCCCGCAGGAATGTTAAATACTGACAGTAGTGATATGTAAAGATGAAAGCAAATAAAGGCTTAGCTAGAGCATCACTTCGATGCAGTGGTGCAGGGGTTGAGAGTAGCTCAGTGAAACATCTCTGCAGTTGAAGAGGTGTAGTGGGTCAGTATGGAGGCAATGTGCGCTCCCGCAGAAGCATTTACTGCTGTATTAGTGTGGGGAAGCGTGATGATAGTGGTATTAGAAATTGTAAGTGTATATGAGCTCGTTTAGAACGTTGTTGCTGCAGCAACTGAAACTACAGGCATCCTCTAAATGGGTCAGAGTTGTTGTGAATGAGAGTGAATAGAATTATGGGATAGTTCAAGTTTGGAGGGAAAAAGTTAAAAGGAAGAAAGGTGGAAATGTGCTCCTGTAGTGTAAGAAAAAAGGGTGTGGCAATTTGTATGTGTGTGTATATGTGTGCGTGTGTGTTTGTTGGGGGTGGGGGGTATCAAAGTATATGCAGAATGTTCTTTGCCATTTGATCTGTTTGCTTGCTTAATAAAGAAAGAATTTCTTTATCATGCAAAGTTAGATCAGATATGGTGGGGTGGATTGAAATGGTGTTACTTCGGAAACTCTCAATCAAAAAGGCTAGTGAGAATTTGAAATCAAGGGTGTGGGCTGTGTGAGTGGAAATGTATCCTTTGTATAGCGTGAAAGTGTTAAGAATGGATGTGGAGTGTAATGGGTTGGATGAGGGTCAGTTTCTGCAGCTAGCTCTCAGGGTCTCTGAAAAACAAGAGAAAATCAGAAATGAAATTAAACATGGTACATGTACAGCAGACATAATAAATTGTTTTAGCTGGTATCCATGTGAGGCGTCTTAATAGGGGCATTGGCAACTGTGAATGGAAGCGCCTTTGTTAATGCATGGTATAACAGCTTGTTGTCACAATGTGCAAAGATTGTAGGGGTGGGCCTTTGTTCTCCTGCAGTATGGCAGATGGATGGAGAGCTGGGGACATTGGCTAGTTGTCCTGGAAGTACCTCTTGAAGGCTGAGAAGGTGAGGTGTTGGCGGAGTGAAGTTTTAAACACCTTAGTGATATAGAATTTTGATTAAAGAGCCCATATTATGGATTTTTGAAAATGACCTTCCATGCAGTGTGTTACACAGCTCTAAGTAAAGTGAAATGTCCAGCTAAGGCTTAAATCTGAAAGTGCAAAGTGTTTAAAACTATTGATTCATATAAAAAAGAGTCGACTCATTGTTGTTTAAATGAATCGTTATTAGAACGAGTCTTTAGCCGTTTCGGCTTGACGTCAACGCGAAACATAATAGTTGCGCGCGCAGACCCCGCTAAAATTTGAACTGCCCGGCCCCGCCCACAGACAGGAAGGAAAAGTGGAAGACAACAAGCACTGTATCGCAGTAAGTGTTGTAGCATAACCGGCTAGAATAATCGCATGACCAGCGGGACAGCAGTGACGTGTGATCTGAGTAATATCTAAGTAAATCTTTATTCTGTTTGATGGCAGTATAAAGATTTAGAGAGAAGTTATTGACAGCTTATGTAGTATTGTTTTTCGCGTTCTGCTCTTTGTAGACGGTCCCTAAGGACCGGTCTCTCTGCCGGCTGCGCACAGAGTTTAATATGATGCGTCCAGCGCGTAGGAAAGCTCATTTTTAGGAAAATAAGGTTGTAGGTGATTGTATACATTGCGACGGTTGAAAAGAGGTGCTATTTGTGTAGGAACAATGTTTCGGTCATGAGTTATTGATCCGGAAAACACGACTGCTGCTAACTTTTCTAAACTCATCGGCATTCTGGTTAAATCATGACCCGCGGACGCTGTGCTCTGAGCGAGGGAAAAGCTGTGTCATTTTCCCTACCTGGAAATCTCTTTTTCCTACCTGGAGTGGTTGAGGTTTATTTTTGGTAAAATGCCTGAGAATTACATCCTCAACACGGTGCTGTGATCACGTCATCTCTCTGAAGAGAGCTACACAAATCTACACGCTTACGACGCGGGATTTGTTGCACGGTTGTTGTTAAAGGATGGATCAATACCCAGTTTATTTGGACCTGCGTGTTCTTCCAGTCGTGTTGACCGTAACAAGGTAAATATGGATGTAGTTGTCTGTATTGTGTTTGCTCCGTGCAGCATGTAGCGGTAGCCATTTAGCTTACTGCCGAATGTAACTATTTGTTGGCTTACAATAGTCCATGAAGTGTTAATTATTACTGAATGTTTGTTGTTATGATGAAGAATTTAGCAATACGCTGTTGTACAAAAGCAGTGACTTGTTTTCAATAAGTTCTGGCATCGGGCTGCTGTGCTGACACGGACGTGACGTGGTGACGTGACGTGGTAGCGTCACGTAAAGGAGGTGCTTGGGGAAAAAGACTCGCTCAGACGATTCATATGGGAGTCGGTGGGAAAATGAGGTAAAAATAAATAGATATTATAAGACATCGAAAGTGTTTTTCAACCTTGCATACATATCATCCTGTTGTTTGGGACTTCAAAAAGTGAAATTTAACCGTTCTCAACCCACCATATGGGCTCTTTAAAAGCAAAATGTATCTAACGCGGGGTTAATGGATGAAACATTACTCCATTTCTAACACAGAGTAAATGGTGAAACATCAGTCCATTTGTCAGAAACGTGCTTCTCCCACTCATAGCAGTCAAGCGGAAAGTTTGTTTCCCTTTTTGTCTTTAGACACTTGACTGATAAACGCATTTGTTGCAGACGTTTTGGCCCCAACGGCCTTCCATAGTTGCAGATGTTTTGGCCCCAACAGCCTTCCATAGTTGCAGACGTTTTGGCCCCAACGGCCTTCCATAGTTGCAGACGTTTTGGCCCCAACAGCCTTCCATAGTTGCAGACGTTTTGGCCCCAACAGCCTTCCATAGTTGCAGACGTTTTGTCTCCAACGGCCTTCCATAGAATGAATGCGCTCCCGCGACAGGTTTGGATGATGACAATGCATCTCGTGGATGTTTGTCAGCGTGTTGATATGTTGTGGACTAGGTTTTTGAATTGGATTGCCTGGACGCTTGCAATCAAACTATTTCAAACTGCTAGGATGCCATGGATTTGTGGACAGGCGGAGGCCGACAGGTGAGTTCGACATTCTAATCATGCACGTCTCCTCTTTCAAAGATGTATTGAATGTTTGGTCGTTGCTGGAGAGTAGTTGTTTTTGCGGGACTTCCCCTTATAGAGTCGATGTACTGTACGTTACCGCGGGTGAACCGCTGGGAGAGCGGTGAAGGTCCGGTTTCATTGTAATGGCTTAAATCGTCAGCGTCTTGAGAGTTAAGGTGGAGTTTGAGGACGGTGATCGAGTTTTGGACTGTGGTCTTGCTGGGTTGAGGACGCGGCGGATGCGTTGTGTGATGCAATTTGAAGAGGAAGGTTTTGATGATGATGATGCTGCTGTTGTTCTTGAAGTTGCTGGTTTTGAAGTTGTTATTGTGGAGTTGATAGCAGTAGCTGGCTGAAACGGAGCGTTCTTCAAAACGTAGATGGCTGTGATATGGAACTTAGGGTATATATAGTGGCTTAGGACTCATCTGATTGGTGAATCATAAATTGGATAAAGTGGGACCAGCTGCGAGCAATCATCTGCATGTGATCCTCTCGAAATTAGTATATAAATAAACTTCACTTAATTTTAGAGAGAGCGTGCGTTATGTAGCGCAAATCGTTTTATGTATTTTTCTGAATAAAGCAAGCTTCAAGTTCAGCCGATTTCCCTTCTGCAGGGGTAGAGAGCAGTGAACACTATCTAGGGAACGTGTCGATCTCAAGTTCCTTGAGTATATTATATGTTAGTATATCGTCTTATTAATATTACGTTAATAATTCTGCCTTAATAGTCTATGTACATGACGACAAATACACAACGATACCAAAACTCAGTTATTAATTCACGTCTTTGCAAACAAACGTTTCATCACGCAAAAACAAAACAATAACATGAATCTTCGGATTTGTACATATATTTAAGAACATTCAAATTTATATATCGTGTTAATACAAACGTATATAGGGCCTTCACATAAACGGACGTTTACAAACGATTCCAAAATGCAGACTAGCACGCTTTGCTAGCGATCTCGTTTTGCTAAAAATATAGACTTATTATATTTGTCTACTTGTGCAGGGCTTTGTACTGCATAACATTACACATACTCATGTAATACACATCAAAAATCTTAATTGAATAAGGATAATAGCTTAAATGTAGCCTACTTACCACCGAAAACTGCACCATGCGGTTAATGGCGATCTCGCTGATTGAGGGCGCTTAACGAGACGCAGGTTGCGCAGCCAGTTATTTAACCACAGCATTTAGACTGTATATATCGTTTTATTAACATAACGTTAATAATTAATGCCTTAATAGTTACACGACGACAGAACAAAACTTGTTTTTAAATAATGTCTTTGTAAACAAACGTTTAAAAAAATTATTATCTTCGGCTATATACATGAACTTTAACTAAATTTTAAAGTATATATCACATTTATACAGAGTCAATGTATTAAGGGCTAACACATAAACAGAGATATCCTCTTTTTACCATTTCCAGCGATCTTTTCTTGTTTTAAAACATTTCAGTTGAAATAAATATGGAGCTATTACATTTGTTTACTTGTGCAGGGCTCTGTATTGCATATTGCACATGCTATCATATCATAATTAAATAAATAAAATAGCTTAAAATGCACTTACCGCCAAAAACCATACCGTGCTGTTATTTCTTTCACAGACTAATTTGAAATGCGTGGAATGCTGGGCACTTGGGCGGAGTTTCATCATAACTCCTTGTGGGAGTTAAAGCAACTCTGATAATCAACTCCTTTAAATGACTCCAACATTTGATACAATTCACACATTATATGTGTTAAAATTACATTTTGAGAGTTAAAATCAACTCAGGACGATTTAACATCGAATTTTTAACTCCCCAGTTTTTGCTGTGCAGTACTTTGAAATAGCTGTCCTGATCGCAGGTGTTTCATGTGACGTTAGTGTATTTTATAATAAACAAAGTAACTTAAAAGAAACCTGTCAGATTAATACTGTTATAGAGACCTGTCCTGATCCCAGGGGTTTTATGTCAAATACTTCATATATCATATACAGTAGCATTAGACACCTGTCCTGATCTCAGTTCATGTATGATCAATTTTATATTAATTAACATCAGATATTAGTTATATTAGTAAACATTAGATACCTGTCCTGATCCCAGGTGTTTGTTGTATGATCACCTTTATATTAGTAAACATCGGATACCTGTCCTGATCCCAGGTGTTTCATGTATGATCACTTTTATATTAGTTAACATCAGATACCTGTCCTGATCCCAGGTGTTTCGTGTCTAATCACTTTTATATTAATTTACATCAGATACCTGTCCTGATCTCAGGTGTTTCGTGTATGATCACTTTATTATTAATTTACATCAGATACCTGTCCTGATCCCAGGTGTTTCATGTATGATCACTTTTATATTAGTAAACATCAGATACCTGTCCTGGTCCCAGGTGTTTCGTGTATGATCACTTTTATATTAATTAACATCATATACCTGTCCTGATCCCAGCTGTTTCGTGTCTGATCACTTTTATATTAATTAACATCAGATACCTGTCCTGATCTCAGCTGTTTCGTGTATGATCACTTTTATATTAATTAACATCATATACCTGTCCTGATCCCAGGTGTTTCGTGTATGATCACTTTTATATTAATTAACATCAGATACCTGTCCTGATCTCAGCTGTTTCGTGTCTGATCACTTTTATATTAATTAACATCAGATACCTGTCCTGATCTCAGGTGTTTCGTGTATGATCACTTTAATATTAATTTACATCAGATACCTGTCCTGATCCCAGGTGTTTCGTGTATGATCACTTTTATATTAATTTACATCAGATACCTGTCCTGATCCCAGGTGTTTCATGTATGATCACTTTTATATTAGTAAACATCAGATACCTGTCCTGATCTCAGGTGTTTTGTGTCTGATCACTTTAATATTAATTAACATCAGATACCTGTCCTGATCTCAGGTGTTTCGTGTCTGATAGTAATTCTAATATATACAGTAACATCAGATACCTGTCCTGATCCCATGTGTTTTGTGTATGATCACTTTTATATTAATTAACATCAGATACCTGTCCTGATCTCAGGTGTTTCGTGTATGATCACTTTTATATTAGTAAACATCAGATACCTGTCCTAATCCCAGTTGTTTCGTGTCTGATCACCTTTATATTAATTAACATTAGATACCTGTCCTGATCCCAGGTGTTTCGTGTATGATCACTTTAATATTAATTAACATCATATACCTGTCCTGATCTCAGGTGTTTCGTGTCTGATAGTTATTCTATTATATACAGTAACATCAGATACCTGTCCTGATCCCAGGTGTTTCATGTATGATCAATTTTATATTAGTAAACATTAGATACCTGTCCTGATCCCAGGTGTTTCGTGTATGATCACTTTAATATTAATTAACATCAGATACCTGTCCTGATCTCAGGTGTTTCGTGTCTGATAGTTATTCTATTATATACAGTAACATCAGATACCTGTCCTGATCCCAGGTGTTTCATGTATGATCAATTTTATATTAATTAACATCAGATACCTGTCCTGATCTCAGGTGTTTCGTGTCTAATCACTTTTATATTAATTAACATCAGATACCTGTCCTGATCTCAGGTGTTTCGTGTCTGATAGTTATTCTATTATAGACAGTAACATCAGATACCTGTCCTGATCCCATGTGTTTTGTGTATGATCACTTTAATATTAATTAACATCAGATACCTGTCCTGATCCCAGGTGATTCATGTATGATCACTTTTATATTAATTAACATCAGATACCTGTCCTGAACTCAG
>CAIGQQ010029579.1:671731-697009 GCA_903798035.1 Danio albolineatus
CAGGTGTTTCTTGTATGATCACTTTTAAATTAATTAACATCAGATACGTGTCCTGATCCCAGGTGTTTCGTGTCTGATAGTTAATCTATTTTATACAGTAACATCAGATACCCGTCCTGATCTCAGGTGTTTTGTGTCTGATCACTTTTATATTAATTAACATCAGATACCCGTCCTGATCTCAGGTGTTTCATGTATAATCACTTTTATATTATTTAATATCAGATACCTGTCCTGATCCCAGGTGTTTCATGTCAAATACCTTATACGTCCTATACAGTAACTTTAGATACGCGATGCCAATTTTGGTGTCCATTTTACCTGTCCTGTTCATTCCATGTTCAATATACTGTTCAGTTATGGAATACCCTTTTCCTCTAACAAGCTCACTGACTTCACATTAGTTTTATTATATGTCCTATCACAAAAGTTATACCAGTTTTTTATTAACACAAAAATCCTGATAATTATTTGAAATTACACACTGAATTTACACAAATAATATGACATAAACATGTTTGAATGACCCATTTACTTAAGGCTTACACAATCTGCTTGTGTACAATCTCCCAAATCATAACTTTCCTAAACAGTGGAATGTCAAACTACAGAAATAAAAAAATAATTAAAAGTTTATAAAACGTTTGAGAATTATTGGTGTCAATATGAATACTGTTGATTGCTCATGTACCTGTCTGAAAGTGAGCGACTTTCCTTGGGAAATGAAGTCTGCATATTTACAGGCAAAAAACACCACAGTCATTGCCATTCACCTGTTTAGGAATTGCCTAGACACAATTTTAAGCAGAACATTTAGCCTTAAAATGACATCATTAAAGAAGATTAATTTAAATCATTACATAGTGTCATACATTGGTTCTCATTCTGCTGACAGTCCACCTGGAAGCCTCCAAGACACAGTCTTTCTTGACCTTGTATTCACTCCTTTGTGATGTAATTTCTGTTAAATATAATCCAGATATTCATATTCAAATTTAGCAACAATCAAGAATGCATGGTTATATGGTATAATGGCTTTGCAATAAAAAATGTGATTATAATGGAAGTCAATGGGGCAAAAACAGCCACCAACACAATGAACGGGTAGTCAATTTGCCCAGAGTGTATTGTAGAGCTTTTGAACATTTTCAAAGCATTTTCTGGAAATATGCATCAAAATAACATTCATCACACACACACACACACACACACACACAAAAAAAAAAAAAACTTCATTTGCTGAAACACAAAATAAAGTTGTGGACAAATTTAGACTCAAAATCAGCCCATAGTGAATGAAAATGACCAAACAGAACACAAGGGTTAATTCTCTCATCTCACAGCACTTTTGGGCCTCTGTTAAACACAAAATGAGGTTTCTTCTTGCATGTCAAGCAAGCACGTCTGCACTTCCATTTAGATTTGCTGTGCATTTTGATTGAAAAAATAAATCTCTACGGTAAATCTGATCATTGGGTAATGTGATCATGTCTCAAAATAAGATTTGGATTATAAGTGATTCATGTGGATTTATGATCTTGTTTGGACAACACAATCTCATGGCAATTCTTAACTTTTTCATGTAAATGTATACATCATCTAATTTGTACATTATAGTATGATTTACTCATCACCCAGTGACTTTTTACATACCAAGGTAATCAATGAGGCAGCAGATGCATGTGTCCCTCTTTTTCTCAATACTCTGGGACTTGGGGGGAAAAAACAAAAAACAATTTTTTTAGTAACAATATAGTGATTTTGAGCTCAGAGCACAGAAACTTAAGAAAACTTGCAACAAGACAAGTAACAAGCAAATTAAGAATACATCTTTAGTCCGACAACAAATGCACAAGTTCAGAAATTTCTGTGGACACTATTGCTAAATACCACAACTTGCTGTTTGGACCAGACAATCAGACAAAGATTTAAAGCTGCTTCAGAGGTAAACAGGAAACCTGTCCTTTGTTGCTTAAAAAAAAATAATAAAAAAAATTACTGCTTTAGTTTCACTGTAAATGACATAGGTGAAATAATATGTTGTCATTCACTGTTGTCTTTCATGTTTAAGGTAGGATGTTGATTGATTCAGCTACCAACCAGTCCACGGTTTATGACAGGGCGTTCTCAACTGTGTGAAGCATGTCAACAGGCCTGCTCTTGCTCCCAATGGTAGAAGCACCCATTTGTAATTCTTCAATTTGAAATGCAGAGACGATCCAAATAAAAATAAACATTCCTAAATTGGTAACAAACTGGATATGATATTTTTTGGCACATGTTGTACATGCATATTGTGTTTTGACATTTGGACAAAATAACTGTTAAAAATAATGTTTGCAAAATGTTTACCCCACACCCCCTACCCCTGCCAGGCTGTATTAAAAAAAGCTAAAGTGTATTAAACATACCTCATTTATAGTGTTCAGGAGAGGATGGACCTTGGTAGCAAAAGCTCCTCCTTTGGCATGCATCAGCTGCAGAAGACTTGGTGTGTACCGATCAAGATCTTCCAAGTCTTCCAAGTCAGTAGTTGAAGTTGGGCTGAAAAACTGGTTCCCAAAGTCTTTGACCTCATAAAGTACGTCAAATTCACCATGAACCTGGAATGTATCAATGATTATTGAAATGAGCTCATCCACATCACCAGGAATTCCTGATGGATGTGTCAACTTTCTGATATTTTTTTCTTCAATTATGACTAAAAAAACAACTTAAAAACAAGAAATTGCATGTTTTAAAAAAAGGATAAAAGCTTAGTCATGGATACAGGGTATGGACTGACTTCTACTAAAATGGCCATGCTGTAATCTGTGGTGTTTAATTGATCCAGTCGTTTTGAGGATGCAAAGTTACATGATTTGCACTGCCAATACATGTTGAAATAGGTAGAACACCTACAATAAGACCCATTTACTGAGTGTGTGGGTACCTGACGCTATCTTGTCAAGTCTTCTATGAATTCTTCATTTCTTCTTTTTAATGTTTTCATCTTGATCTTTCTGTGGAAGGAAAAGAACGTCAGTAACAGAATCAATATATTTTTTTAAATTGCTAAACACCAGTCAAATAAACAGTAAATAGTTGACATTCGTATAAATTTGTTGTATTTCAATAAATGCTAATTTTATAAGTTTAGAATTTATAAAATGTTAAAAAACACATTTTGTAATTATACTGTCCACGGTATATATGCAAGTTCTCAACTCACAACTCAAAAACAATTGGCATAAAATATGAAATATCAAAACATACTGCATACTTAATCATAATCCACGCATGTTTTTGTCATTCGCAGAGCACACACTTGCATCAATGTTAACCATGTGCTCAGAAGCTGCAGAGCTATAACGACGCACAAAAAAATAAGGATAGTAAGGATATGAAAAATAAGGACAAGTGGCTCACTGTAATCATTCCCCTATTTGTCCAAACACATCGACAAATCAGGGTTTTTCCTGCTCCAGTCGCCTTTCCATGTCTGTTCGTAATGCACCGGCAACGTCAGCTGTGTTTCTGTGTGTTAAAACGAATTGACAATAACTGAATCAGAAAAGCATCATCAGCTCACCCGGTGTTCGGACGCGTGACTGCTGCGCTCGGATTAAACTCGGTTTCGGTTCGACTGCTGCGCTCGGTTTCAAAAAAGGACGCTGAACTTTGCTCTCTCAAATACTCCTTCAAACTGCTACAGCCATGCACCTTACAATAATGGAAGCTAATATATTACTGTCATAATTGTAGATGTTTATTCGCATTTGCACGTGCAAGTATAGGACAATGTATTTTAATGAATTTCGCGGATCTATCAGCATAATTTACAGCAACTAGCGCCAACAACACAGACACGCAAATTACAAATACCCATGTACATAAGAGCATAAGATAAGTTGATATGTGCATCGATGATCAACAAGTTAAATAAAACCTTACCTGTAAACTGGCCATACTGCCGCCTCCACCATCTATGACAAAATGGTGAATCCTCGATTCCCGCCTGGATGCCAACGCATGCGCATTGTTCGTTGCCAAAGCTGATATTCATGGATAGTTTTTACTCTTTTTTTTAAATGTTGGAGTTATTACTATCAAAAAATGGATAGTGTGGTTAGAACTTACCCATTATTTTGTATTTTAATTGCTAGCTCACTTCCTTAATTAAAATCTAACTGATTTTTATTGATTGTATTTAACACCGACCTGAGTAATTTTTTACAGTATGTCTTTGTGTTGACCCACGCCAACACAGGGAGAACATGCAAACTCCACACATAAACGCCAACTGATCCAGCCAAGGCTCGAACCAGCAACCTTCTTGTTGTGAGGCTTAGATGTTACCCACTGTGCCACAGTGCAGCCCCAATTTTGCAACGTATAAAACATAATTAACTTCTGGTTTACGGAAAGTCAGTACTGGTGTACTCATAATAATGAGTAAAAACTGGCAACCAACGTCTAATTCATTTCATCATAATTTCAATTTGATAGTTATCATGATTAAAGACTTTGGGGTATATACTGTATTCTGAGGAGTAGATTTTAAAAGCAGTGCAACATTTTATATATTGTAAATGCAAGTTTTTACTTCCTCCGTACCTTGCCTTGTCCCTCGCATCCAAGCCTGCTCACGATGGAATGAGCATAGATACTTCTGAGAATTTGGAAATACATGTTTCAAAGCTTGGTATTCTTGTTGTGAGTAATCAAACATGAAGTATTTTGGATCCCAATGCTGATTCCACTGTTTTAAGATGCTGAGGGCTTCGGCTATTGCAGCAGTCGTCTCATTTTCACAAACAAACTCAGCTATGGGTTTGTATCCAACATTTGTACGAACGACAAGAAGAAACAAGGGCAATGCATATTTTGTTGTTCTGTAAGTAGCATCAAGAAGGATGTGATGGAAGGTTCTATTAATGCCATTGATAATATGAGACAAAGGAAATGTAGGAGGAAACCATTCTTATATTCCGACATCCCTGTGTTACAACACTCCACTCTCACTGAGGCAGTAGGGTGTAAGAGAGGAGCACGGCGTGACCGGCAGAGGGCGCAAAGGAACTGCACGGAGCAGGAGGGCTCTCATCTCCTAGTCGCCTCTCTCCCACTTGCTCAACTGAACCTCGGTATCTGATATCCTATTGAAAAGGTTAAGAAAGCATAGTATGTAGGCTAAATGTGCATTAAAGGCTATAAAACTGTCTCAGTATTCTATATGTGACTGTTCGATGCTGGTTCATGTGTTAATGTATTCAAGAACAACTATAAATTTGTTCACACAAGACATGACCTATGTTTTTAGCTGACAAGCAGGAACTTTTGACCGAGGTGATTTGACCACAACACAATAGGTCCTTGGTGATTTATAAACTGTTCTTAGATGTAGGGTTAAAACCCAGATGGTATATTGGAATGTACGTGCATGAGCATAATCCTGTGTGTCAAGTCCTCAATGATGTATGAGGTGTATCTATATGCATGACCTACTTGTAAGAGTATAAAAGCTGAGCTTATACTGATCAGCTTTGCGCATTCCTGACTTCTCTATACTGGAAGTGAAAGCCCTTTAGCCTCAACGGAGGTTAAAGTAAGGATTTTGATTTCTGTTATTTGTATTTTGTTTGTTCTACTTTTTCACTGGATTAATTGACTTCACTGGAGTGGACATTGAAGTCATTTTCCAGAGAACCCATCAAGATTGCCCTGCGTGGTTGTAGGGCCTCACACATGTAATAAATAATTATGTAGTGCGTTAACTTTAAATTAGCTCGAAGGGAATATAAATTTAAAGTGGCTCCAAAAGAATAAACTCTTTTGAACTGAATAAACGAATTGTCCAGCGCTCGTTTGAACAGACAGTGCTGTTGACTCTGAAATGAATATTGCTATTCGAAATAAAGTAACAAGATCTAGGTATAAGGCAGTAGATTCATGAATATACACAGGCTGCTCTCCTTTGAATAAAAAAGATACTTTATTGACTACAAACAAAACTAACACAAACACACATACGCACACACATTCATACTGGTTGCAGACAAGGAATAGAAGGAAAAGAAGTTTAGGAGAGATGTGATGTCAAACCTCAAGATGTAAAAACCTAACCAAGCGAACCAAATAATCAATTCAACCTTTACTGTGTATTAGACAGGGTTATTTATCATTTAACATGATTATCAGATCATACACCAGTTCAGCGATGGATCTGGAGATGTACTTGCGTTCCTTATGATGTGGTGAAATCCCTCTGTGGAGCTGGATTCCCACGTGACTTTGCTGGTAGATGGTCGGTCATTGAAGTAACGTGTCGGAGGCTGCTGATGAAGTGAAGTCTGGTAGTTCAAGGTGGAAACGGCAAAACTAGCCGTGTTTACTGGTTTCGCAACACAACTTAACCTAACTAGACCTTCGACGGAAAGAAAAAAAGAAGAGTGAACGGAAGATGGGGAGTTTGAGGCTGGTCTCATCCCATCTTAGTGTCTTGAGTCCGACTGGACTGGACCTGAAGAAGAGTCATCCTGGAAGCAGAGCATCTCAACTCCTCAACAGCTGCAGCTGGTGCAACTGCTCTGCTCGACTCTTGACTCTGGCTGACTCTGCCTAAAGAGTTTTGAGGTGATGGGTTTTTAATTACCAATGTTTCCGGCCCCTAATAGAGCTGGATCAGTAAGGCATTGTCCGTGGATCTGCGTGACAGTCCCATGTGTAGGAATCGGCTCTTTGGTTTAAATCAAATTTAAACTTTGGGGATTCGAATACAAAGATCCGAATGTGATTCACATAGAATTATTAAAAGTTTACACTCACCCTACATATTTGTCCAGCAAATAGAGCGGTCAGTGTAAAGCAACCCTGTATTATATTATTAAGTGACCAACTATAACAATATAAAAACAGTATTTAAGTATTTGATAAGCAAGGTAGCAGTATCTGAAGCTGAGGCATTAACTTATAAAGCACAAAACACACCAACACAGATCTTAACAACGAAACAAAGTTTATTGCTACTCTATAACACAACGCACTAATCAACATAAAACACACAAACGCACATACACACAAGCAGTTTGAGGAGAGTTATGATGGAGAGTGAGGAAGGATTCAATTTCTAGTATTTGCAAGTTCTTAGCATTGTAACCTGAGAGAAACCATAAAAGCAGAGAATTTCGCTATTCTTTACTACTTAAATAAAATTCACACCAGTTACAGCAATGGGTAGAAACTTTGTTTGTGTTACTTGCGTTCTGATGGAATTTTGGTTTCCTCGACTGGTCCAAAAGGGAGATCCTGGTGAAGCTGATTGGTCAGCAGCAACTCCAATGACGTGCTGGAATTCCCTCTTCAGCAAAGGGGGTTTCCTTACTTTCAGCGAAGCTTGTAGTTGGTTGCCAGGGATACAGATGTTGGATGAGGCGGTTTTGTAGGTGAAGTCCTTCCTGGAGGTCCTGTAGTTATGATGAGTTGACCCGATGGCTTGTTGTTGAAGCACAAGCAGATTGGGGGTCAAGCCAGCAGCAATAGAAGGTCACAGTTTGCTGCGTGATGTAACCAAGCTTTCGGCGAGGCGATGTAACGGCCCCAGCACGGGAAGAGCGACTGGCAAAGACGACCGGCTGCAAAAGACGATCGGCGGCAAAGACCTCGGCGGCAAAGACAAAGAAATTTCCTTTGTTCAAAGTTTTAAAGTGTTTAGGTTAGGTGTGGCCTACACAGTGACTGTCCAATCAGAGAAGCTGGGTAGTGGGGTCACTAGGAGGCCGGCATGGCACATTGTGTGATTCCCGTGTGTTACCTGCCTTTGACTGGAAGTTATTAAAATAAAGTTCATAACATGGACATTTTTCATAGTATGGTTTTTTCTTATAAACCAATGCATTTGAGACTTTCCTAGCTTTCAATCAATACCAAAAATGAGATATTTCACATACATTCTGTAGATTTCATTCGCCACCACTGGTTATAACTCATTAACTATCCATAATAGTTATGTTAAACACATGGAACATGTACACACCAAAACCTACAGAAACGTAAAATAAGCATACATTGCTCAAATAAACACAGTTTAACTTGAATGTCCATTTAAACTTTGGGAGCCTTTTTTGAGCATTCCCGAGGGATGTGTATTCACTTGTGACTGGGGTCACAGACGCTAACCAAAAGGCTTGCGGAGTTTATCTCAAAAGAACAGTTTGGGGGGTCTTTGAGTGTAGCCTCTTTTATTGTTTTAAGATGTAGAGTTCATTAGCGAGCATTTGTGATCACGCTTGTCAAGTCATCCTGTGGATAACCTTTTGCTGGGTGCCCGTGTATTGCTTTGAAAGTGCGATCAAAGCTCAGACATGTAGGCACCAATCAATCTTATAAGGATATGGTCAGTGTTATGTTCGATTGTGGAAAGATCCATTGACTCCCCACACATGTTAGCACATGCAGCTTTGGCGCGACTCCCTCACATGAGCCATGGTGCTTAGAATTATAGTTATAAGCATACATTCATAATGTGAACATGATACATTTTACATATCTATAATTAAAAGAACTGAAAGAAAGGGAAAGGGTTTCACTCAATCATCTCAAATAACATACACGTAATGGTATATTTGTGATAGATCAAAGCATAATGGTTACGCATGATTAATACCTGGTTAACATATACAGGATTCAGTGGTCATACAAGAGTAATAAAATGACCTTGCATTAAAAGTCCGTTATCATCATTTTGAGGATGATCTGATGAACTTTAATGTTTGATGATAGTTTATAAGATTCAGAGAGGATTTTGATACTCTGTTTTGGACCATAGTCAGTCAATTCTCTGTCTTGCATGGAGGTTAAACACAAGCTCTTTGTTAAGAAAAGGGTTCTCATAATCAGTTACTCATTCGGCTTGAGTTAACTTGATCAGAATAGTAGGTTCGATGACACTTAACTGATGATGACCAGTCATGAGGCTGATAGCCTCGAGGCATCCACTTGCTGCTCTGTACTACGACAAAAATGGCTTGATCTTCTGATTTTGGTCAGAGAACAAAATGACTCTTGATCAAGGTGATTCTGATCACAGGTGTCAACTCAGTTATTGGTGTCTGCATCGTTAAGTCCCCACATGGTAATGTATTATTCTGTTTAGTTTCTTTGAGCAATTACATTATAAAATATGATCCTTTAACTAAACTCTAGCTAAGAAATATAGTCTAGGGAGGATTCTGGTTTATCTTTATTTAATTAGGGTATTAAATAAAGGCGATCCAGTACAAGGACCATATCTCCATAGCGCTTAAATAACTCCTGTTGTTGTGCATTCTGATAAATAAACAAGAAAGTTTCTTGTGAAGATGTTATCTCTTGTGTGTCATTACACTCCAAATCAGAGTCTTCTGAATCTGGAAATCCTTGATCTTCTGCTTTCACTTCAAACTTCACAACTGTCTGCTCAATGTTGTTCTCTGTACATTTCACAAAGAAAAAATTGGCATTTGGATCTGTTATCTTCCATTCATCAATTTTCTTTTTGACCTGCAGTTGATCCAAGCCAGAATATTTTCCCGAAACTAAGGCTCGATGCACATGGTTTTGGATAACATGGCTTAAAGGGTAGTACGATGGGTCATGTGGATGTGGTTCAACACTTCCCAAATCTGAGAGCTTTTTGTGTACAAAGGTTTTCAGAACCTTCTTCAGGAAAGGGACGGAGGTTATTCCAAGTGACACATATTCATGTATTTTGTCACACCATGGAATGTATGTTATTTGAGAAATGACAGTTTTGTGAAGTGCTGTGGTTTTTGTGAGCTTCTGCCAAAGGTATTTTGACATGGATAAATTCTGAAGTGATAGTGGCGTCTCCTTTTAATGACTCCAGAACACCCTTAATTGCCCTTTGTTTTTCCATCCTAGAACTTCTTTTATTAACAGCGAACTGGTCATATCTATATAAAAAAACTACAACATGCTTTAATGATACCACTTCCATAACTATCCAATATGTTAAACTACTCTTATATAAAACAACACAAGTACAGCAGTATCAACTGAGGGTGTCTGTTTTTATAGAGTCTGTAAAAACAGGAAAATATATTTTTTATATAAATTTTCCATCTTAGGCACACAATTGCTTATTTAGAATACTTTGAATTCATAAAAATGACAGCATAACGAGGTTAAGAACAAATTCATGAACATAAGCATATGTTCCGAATTAGAAATTTTTGTGAGAAATTGAAATGTTGGAATAAATATCAATTATATTCACAATTTTAGTGAATGACACCCACTTTTCTAACCATTTTAAAGCTATATTAAGTTGTACAGCAATTTTTATTTAAAAGATTATCACTTTTTTGTTTTAAGAAGAGAAACTGCTTTTTATTATACCAAACATTTTTGCACATCGATATTCCCCTTACAGATGGTGTTCCTGTGTATGGTAAAATAATGCTTACCTTACTAAGTATCGGACAAAGTTTTGCTGGGCAATCTACTTTCTTGCTGTTTTGTATATGGAATCTTTTTCTTCTTGTGTATTCATGTTCAGTATGCTGCAGAATGAAAGAACATAAGACTTTAATTTCATATTTTGAGGTCCAGGCACTAGCATTTATTTGCGAGTGAAAAAACTTTTGTATAAATGTATAAATCAGTTTGTAATGTGGGCATGCTTCTCGTTTTGCAGAATAAAACAAAATGTGTCCCTGCATTAAAAAAAAGTTTTACATTTAAATGAAATAGTTATGTAGACAAATATAAAGTGTGCAAATGTATAGATTTCTTTTTTAAGAACTAAACATTTTATTCTCCACAATTAAATCTTCATAACAACGGAATTCATTTGTTAAAATAAACATAATTCTGAGTCTATTATGATACCTAGGTTCCTAATCTGTGAAATTAATTGTGGAGAATAAAATCCTACGTTTTTTCAAATGTAAGAAATCCATATATTTACAGTTGTTATTACGGGTTGTTGCTAAACTTAATCATTTCTGTCTTTTCATGATTTGGAGAAGGTTATTCATGCTTTCATTACTTCACATTTGGATTACTGTAATGCATTATTCTCGGGTCTTCCTCAGTCATTATCACATCTTCAGTTAGTAGAAAATGCTGTTGCAAGGTACGCTTGGGTCGATATAAGATTCTGACAACATGATAACCTTGGAAAAAATATCACGGTTTTTCAGTATTGTGATGACTGCTCTAAAATACATTCTTTTAAATGTCTGGGAAAAAAACAATAACTTTTTTTCTCTTTTGAACAAAATATATTTTATCTTGAAGAACATTTAAAATATTTTTGAGCAATAAACATGTCAGGCTAAATAAATTATTGACTTCTGCTGTGTTCATTTGTTTGGACGAACAAAACAAACAAACAAAAAAAGTAAATGAAACAATCTTAGTCATACCTTAGGAACGGAATTGCAAAAAATGTTGACGGTGAAAACTTTTCCAAACCGCGGTATACCTAGAAAACGGTCATCATCCCATGCCTATTGCAAGGTTGCTGTTTGTGGTAAAGAAATATGATTAAATTACTCCAATTTTAGCCTCGCTCAATTAGCTTCCAATTAATTTTACAATTAAAGTTTTAGATCCTTTTGTTTGTTTTTAAAGCTCTTAACAATCAAGTTCCTTCTTATCTTAAACATTTCGTTATTCCTTTGCCAACTGATTAAACATCTTTTGTCTTCAGCATTTAAATAGTTTTTTCTTTTTGGTCTTTTGTTGTTTGTCTTGTCCATTTTATGTTTTAAATAATTTTATGTTGTTAAGTACTTAACAATTAATTGGTTAGGCCAGTGTTTCAGCTGCTATATAAATAAAATCACTTACTTGTGATAAGTATTAATATATTCAAGCTAATTTAGACCAACCGAGACACCAAGTGTTGTGGAATAGTTCAGGCTACAATGTTGTTCCACAAGACACATACAGTTTTGTTTATTAACCACTAACCAATAGTGCAAGAAACGACATTTTGTAGACACGTGGAAAAAATACAGCCAAGGTTTAACCACTGGAGTCACATGTATTACTCTAGTAATGTTTTAAGGTCCAGCCAAATAGTCCAACGGCGGTGTCTACTGCTGGATGAAGGCTCATTTGCATGTTCTATCTTTCCAGGGCACAATGTTGATTTACTTCAAGTTTAACTCATATCTGACTCCAATTTTGATATAAGATGGTTTAGAATGTTAATACGTTTGTTCTCGTTTTATCTGACTCCATTTTATAGTTTAATATTACTTTATTTATTTAGTAGTTTTCAGACATTTTGGTATATATTTGAATAATCTTATAACTCTTACTGAAATTTTCCCATGTACAACTTAATTAATTCTCAAACAATAATCAGGGGTTAGACTAGTAACTTATAGTTCTGGCTTTCCATGATTGAAATAATCACGTAACTTAATTAATGCCTAAGCAATAACCAGGGGTTAGACCAGTATCTCTAGCTCCAGTTTTCCATGATTGAAATAATCACGTACAACTTAATTATGATTGAAATATTAATCAGCGGTTAGTTCGCTAGTACCAGTTTCAAGAAGGTTTTTGTAGCTGTTCTTTGATGAAATTAATCTAGCGAAAACAATAACCAATTTTTGACAAATTAAAAAAATCCTACATTTTCTGTTGCAGTCATATCTGTATGTTTGTGGCTGATTTCAATTGCTGTATTCTATACAAATGCTCTGCCAAGTTTGTTTTGTGAATGTGTGAGAATTTCATACCGCATTTGTCCTGTTCCTGGCCATCATTTACAAATTATTCAGATTTATTTAGTTTTTTTTTTTTCATGTTTCTTATCTTATCTTATACAATTTTGACTCCAAAACAAAAAACAAAAACAAAAAAAACAAAAGCAACACATTCAGAACAAACTCATACCCAATATTTTTGTGAGGGATGTGATTGTATAAAAAATAAATCACAAAATTATTTTTTGCACAATTTATGGCTTCTTTTTGTGAAAATCATACATCCTATGCTGCTATCTATTTGCAGTCTATACCCATTTGAGAGACTGAAAATTTGACATCTTGAAGAAAATAGTCAGCAACTGGAAATGGATTTCAATTCTTAAAAATGTATCGCCAGCTCAAACCATGAAAGCATAGCCTTTCTTCATGATAGGGTAAAGACAAAAAAGCCATTAAAGAAACAGATGAGTCGAACACTTTGGTACTCGAACTTAAGATTTTTCAAGTATACAACCATACAAATATAATAAAAACAAAATATTTAATACATTGTAAAATTAAGTTAGTTGATCATTTTTTTCAGTGCATAGACTCCTATATGCTTTTTAAGATTTTTTTAAGACCTAATCATGAATCTATTTAGCATTTAGTAAACAACAAAAGGTTTCTTTGATAAAAATATAAATATAAAAGTGGCTCCTTTGTAGCGTAAATAAAGTCACATAGCACATTCTTAGGGACTAAATCAAAGAAAACATGAACCCACAAACATAAGATAAGTGGAAAAAAAGACATTTATTATTGTTTCTAAGGGTTCAAAACCTTAGCCAAGAGCAGCAAACAGAAATAACATTTGCTCAATCCGACATAAGCGAAGACCTCAAAACAGCAAGCACAGGACACCCCGAACTGGAATGAAATGAGTCCATTAGTGAGATTGCTGGAAAAGAAAACAAAATACACAGGTAAGATAAGTATCATGTAAGCTTTGATCACATCATACACATACTGAACATGCATAATAACAATAAAAATATTATATTTTATTAATTTGACAGCAGCCAGTTGGCATTTCTGTGTGGAGTTTGCATGTTCTCCCCGTGGTTGCGTGGGTTTCCTCCGAGTGCTCCGGTTTCCCCCACAGTCCAAAGATATGCGGTACAGTTGAATTGGGTAAGCTAAATTGTCCGTAGTGTATGTGTGTGAATGAGAATGTATGGATGTGTTTCCCAGAGATGGGTTGTGGCTGGAAGGGCATCCGCTGCGTAAAACAAGTGCTGGATAAGTTGGCGGTTCATTCCGCTGTGGCGACCTCGGATTAATAAAGGGACTAAGCCGAAAAGAAAATGAATGAATGAATGAATTAATTTGACAGCATGTTTTGAGCCAAATTTGGTGGAAATTGGGATCGATCTATGGAGAGTTCAAAACAAAAATAAACTATATCGATGTTCTCTGTATGATACAATTAATCTACAAGACCAGTCTCATGACAATAGACAAAACTATTTAAAAGTAATTTGATCAATTTTGTATGATTTCCATTGATAGACTTTAATTGTCAATTTTACCTAGAAAGTGGCTCAAACTTATGTAGTTTGGTCAATGTCAGATCTAGATCATACACATTAAGTTTAGTTTCAATACTTCAAACCATTGCAGTGATTCAGTCTGTAATATCGTCTGGCAGCATTACATAAAGTTTGTGCATATGCTACATGACAACACTTTTGTCTGTCGACATGAATCCATAACTTTTGGTCTGAAGATGGTCAAACGGCCCCTAAAAATATTGAGGAGGAGCTCAAGGTTTGTGGCTGTAGTGCAGTGTTCCTGGGACTTAAGGTGATGCATACATACATACATAAACACACACACATATATATATATGTGTGTGTGTATATACATATACATACATACATACAGCTGTGTTGTATTATATTGTAAATAGTATTAGTAAAAAATACACACACTCATATGTATATTTACTATTATTCCATGGTCTGGTGAAATTCTTGATTCTTATTGGCTGGTGGGTGTGGTATATTTCGTTGAAACGCACAGGTAGTTCCAGTCAGTTTTGATCACAGTTCGAAATAAATGCGCTTCTCCCAAAAGTTTGCAGTTACTATAGCAACTGGCATGTGCTATGCATGAAACCAACGAGGGCTTTTAATGGCGGACGGGAAATCCTCAAAATTAGGAAAATACTCATAAACTATGCTCCGCATTCAAGTTTTGAGAGTTTTTCAAGCGAGAATATAGTTATTTTAAAGTCAAATCGGCCGTTTGTGTGTATGAAAAGCGCGTCTTTAAAAATTTTGAAAGCTCCAGGCGGTCAGCGGCAGCTCAGTGAACGGCTCCCCCCCGAGGGAAGCTTCATGTCGGCCAGACCATCAAGACCCACGGCTGGATCTAATCTCCTGCATCTCTGTTGTTAAAACGGGATATATAATTAACCTTTGCTGTATCTAACGGTCAGTCTCTGGACATTTGAACCTATAATTTGTTCTGAGGTGTTTTTGACCGATCGCAAGTAAGTTTCATAATTAATTTATGACCGTAAATATCGCCATGATCCTGCGTGTTTGGCTGATTGCTTTTGTTTTAAAGAAGATAAATAAAGCAGAATGTTCTCCGACCTGTCCTGACATTTTTTTTCATTATGCAAACTTTACCTATATTTAACAGCAGATATTTCTGACACGTATTTATTTGATATGGCACCTTTTATACGATTTGTATGTTTATTATGAAATATAAATCGCGGAAATTCCGCTATACTGTACAGTAGGTATGCCAGGTATGTAAAGGTAATGTTCAGGGGGAAAAAAGCCATTATACAGATCCTCCCTCGTCACAGAAGTGGTAGAAAGACAAAAGAAACATGTGACTGGGGACTCGAAACACACTCCAGGTAAAATTAAATAAATAAAGCAGAATGTTCTCCTACTTTACCCGATATGTGTTTCTTTTCCTAAATTTCACTCCATATTTAACAGCAGCGATTTCTAAAAATTGGCCCTGGCTGCTTTCTCTTCATAATACGTATTCCTTAAGCGTATTTAATTGATATGGGTTTTTTTTATTAGTATAATATTAATATTGTATGTTCATTAAGAAATGTAAATCATAGCTCAGCTTTCGCAGTATTAATGTTAAGAGATAAACAAACAGATCCTCCCTCATCCCCTCAGCATGCAGATGCGCTCTCTCTCTCTGTCTGCCTGTCAGTCTGTCACAGCTGATTCAGTGGAGGGACTAGAAAATCTAACAATTAAAAACGGACAAAAATTCGGACAAATATTGCCCTGCAAAGAGAAAAACTAGTTTAAATATAGGCCTACCTTGGCAACAGACCATGGAATAAGCGGGATAATCAACGGCTTGCCGTGCGTTAAAGGATTTTAATGCACTTCGCAGAGGCGACCACACTCCGCTGCGCGTCGTGTGGTCCTTAGCCTCCACGTCGTGCATTAAAATCCTTTAACGCACGGCAATCCGTTGATTATCCCTTACATACTATTTACTGTGTTTATTATGTTTTTTTTTTTAATTATACATGCATATTCTTTTTTATGTATACTTTATAAATGCTTTGGCAATACATTTGTAACATTTGTAAAGCCAATAAAGCAATTATTGAATTGAATTGAGAGAGAAAGAGAGAGACATGTATAAAATATCAATTTGTAACCACACCAGTGCAATTGAATAAAAACATTGATTTGATTTGATTTGATTTAGTTTATTTTCGAACAAAAATATATCATACATAAAATATCTTTAACAAAAGATACATTTCAAAACATTAATAAAACAAAGTAACAAAAACTAACAAAGATACAAATAAATGCTTTTTTAACAGAGAGAGAGAGACTCCAGCACAGGAATTGACTCTCAGAGTAGAGTCTGTTTTTTTTAATCCTCCTGAATTAAGCTGTTACACGCTACAGTTAAAATGCTAATTTTGAGCACGATGAACACCAAAGGCGCCCACTTTGAATCTGTGCTCACATGTTTTTACGCTTTTGTAAACAGAATGTAAATGGAATTGATTCTGGACTCCCAAAATTATTGCCATTAGAAATTAAGTAATATATATATGCATAAAAAGATTTTCACAACAGGATATACCAGTTAAAAGATGTTGCTCATCTCACATCTGCTGACGGACACTCTGGAAGGCCTTTGATTTAAAGTGCCAGTTTTTGTATAGCTTTGTCTTCCACAAGTAGTCATTTTCTGTACAAGGACAAAAAATACAAGATGTTAAACAAACACCGTACCACAGTTAACAAGACAAACCAGCTATCAGGCAATCAATCAAACGGATCCAGATACAGTTTGGTTGCCCTTTCTCAATTGAAAAATAGCCAAGCAAAAAGCTGCCCCGTGTATCATCACCTTTACACTTTCCCATCAGTGATCTTGGTTTATAAGCAACCATTTAAAGCTTTAAAAACAAATAAAAAAGCAGCACAACTAATGACATTTGTTTTGTTCTAATTAAGTAATGTTCATAATTGATGTCTAAAGGATTATATTAAAAAAAAGAGAATTTAGGATCATAAATGTCTTTGCATCATGCTGACATAATTACATGACAAAAAAAAAGAGAGAAAACAAATGTGAACAAAATTATGTAGATTAATTTAAAATTTAGCATCATCACTTTAGTCTTAAGTCTAACACAATCATATGACTTTTTGATGTATCTATTGGTTTTGGCGCTCATTCATTATTACTATTTGTTATTTTAAATGATGATGAATTATAGATGTATATTGTAAACACTTGTTTCCCTGTCAAATTAAATTGTAGATTAAAAGAACTGTTTTGGTATACATGAGTTAATTTTTTTTCCCATGAACTGTTACATCCCTACTGTTTATGATCTATTACTGAACCGATACCAAAATCAATCTGTATCGAATAAGTAATCAGTTTTGACACCATTCATATTTCACAGCATCCAACTTAAACTAACAAGATGCATCAAACAGGCCGTATGGCTCTTATGGGTTGCTGAATAACATTTATAATATATCCTGAGAGAGTGTATAGGTTAATTTATATTAAAGAATTATTCTGGATGAACAAGCTCTGAAAAAAAATCATATTCATCTTACAAAAAAGGAGAATAATCACAATTTTACCAATTAATTTATTTTTGTAAATAATATTTTACTAGTTATTTTGCAAGATACTAGCATTCAGCTTACCGTGCAATTTTAAGGACTAAGTTAACTAGGAAAGTTACTGGATAACTTTATTTATTTATTAAAAGTAATTGCTTTTATTTAAGCCAAACTAAAATAAAGAAATACTATAAAAACTGACTTTATTAAGAAATATTTGTTTACATTTATAAGAATTACTGTGAAGATTTCCTTGTTCTTCACAGGAGGAATTTTGACCTGACAGCTGTATGTGTGTCTGTAGATTCAGATCCTGACTGAGAGGGTGAAATATTTAAGGCAGCGGCTATTTGCACTAAGTGCAAATAGCAAGCGATGCTATTTACACTAAGTGCAAATAGCAAGAGATGCTATTTACACTAAGTGCAAATAGCAAGAGATGCTATTTACACTAAGTGCAAATAGCAAGAGATGCTATTTACACTTAGTGCAAATAGCAAGCGATGCTATTTACACTAAGTGCAAATAGCAAGAGATGCTATTTACACTAAGTGCAAATAGCAAGAGATGCTATTTACACTAAATGCAAATAGCAAGAGATGCAATTTACACTGAGTTCAAATAGCATCAGATGCTATTTACACAATATAGCAACAAATGGTATGGTAGATGCTATTTGCACTCAGTGCTTATAGAATGTATATATGCCATTTACACTGTGTTTATAGAAGGTAGACACTATTGCAGTGTTACTAAAAGTATGCTGCTATTTACACACAAAAAAATTAAGCATAGTTTATTTAGCAAGTCTTAGTGTAAACCATTTTAATTATTGTTTTTCAATTAGTCAAAGGATAGTATTTACACTAATAAACAGTAAATGCTGTTTACAGTACACTTAAGTGTTAATAGATGGTAGATGCTATTTACACTAAGTATTTAAACAAAATGTAAGTAGAAGGTAAATGTTTGATATTTATACTGTATTAATAAAAGGGACATATATGCACTGAAGAGCTGAAAGAAGGTACACCTAAATGTTGCACTACACCTATATACTAAAACAAAATATACTAATCAGTGAAAAAAGTGCAGGATCAATGACTGTAGGATAATTTTCAATCCTTGAAGTCATCTATAGATATAACAATGTCAGGATTATATGATTTGTTCTAAAATGTATAGAATCATTATAAATTATAGAAACAAACACAACACATTTTAAAATAAACACAATTTATTTATTTTTTTGTCATTCTTGTCATGAAAAGCATCATCGTCTGCTGCAAGGCCTCTCCATTCTGAAAAACAATCAAAAAACAAACAAAAACAATAATAAACATATGAATGGCTAACTTGCAGCTGTCTCTACAAATTAAGCTAAAACATTAACATGAAAAACTCACTTCAGCACTTTGCAATCTTCCAGTAAGTTTGTGTTTAATGTATTTTAACACATCTATGTCTTTCTGCTTGGTGAATTTATTTATTTTCTTCTGCTACAAGCGCTCTGCATTCTGGGAAAAACAATGGATTTATTTGTTAATTAGTTGTCTCTAGATATTATGTTGCATTAAAATGACCAATAACATAGTAAAATGTTCCTGCTCCTGTTACAGTGGAGAGCTAGGAATTTCCAACAACACAAGCAACAGTGATCTTTGATGACAAGATGAAGGCTTGCCTAATAATGTGATAAGCTGAAAAATGTTTTACAATGTAGATTGTGCCAAAGAAGCTTCACATAGAAGGTTATAGTAAACTGAAACATTGTCAGTCCAGTTTTTAGTGTTGGAGTTCAGTTTAGTTCAGTGTGGTTTAATATTCACTGCTGAGAGTCCAAACACTGAAGAGTAATCCATCGATGCGCAGCTCTACATATATAAAGTATATAATAAAGTGCATCTCAATGAATTACTGTACAATGTCATCAAAAAAGGTTGTAATTTTAGTTATTCAATTAAAAAAGTAAAACTCATAAATAGATTCATTACACATAGACTGATGTATTTGTTTACTTCTTTTTATTTTGATGATTGTGGCTTACAGCTAATGAAATCTCAGAAAATTAATGTTACTTAAAACCATTAAAAGAAAGAGGATTTAAAATAGAAATCTTGCACTATGAATATGTACAGCACTCAACACTTGTTCAGGACTATTTTGCATGAATTACTCCAGCAATGTGACGGTTGGTGGCACTGCTGATGAAGCCCAGGTTTCGCTAATAGTGGCCTTCAGCTCTTCCGTATTGTTGAATTTGGTGTCTCATATGTTTCTCTTCATGATGCACAACAGTTTCTTTCATAAGAGTTTTTGGTCGGGGGAGATTGCTGGCCAATCACATACAGGGACACCATGAGCCTTAAAACACATACTTTTTGCAGTGTGAACAGGTGACAAGTCCTGCTGGAAAATCAAATTAGCATCTCCATAAAGGTTTGATTTTTCCAGCAGGACTTGGACACCTGTCCACACTGCAAAAAGTACTAATACCTGGTTTAAGGACCGTGTTATGCCTGTATTTGATTGGCCAGCAAACTCACCTGACCTAAGACTCATATAATCTATAGTTAACAGAAAGATGTGAGACACCAGACCCAACAACACAGAAGAGCTGAAGGTTCTTAGAGCAACCTGGGATTCATAAGACCTCAGCAGTGCCATAAACCGACTTCCTCCATGTCATGTCACATTACTGAAGTAAATCATAAAAACAAGAACTGATTGCTGTACTTGTTCATACCTTTCAGTAGTCCAACATTTGTGTTACAAATCCTTTTTTATTGGTCTTAAGTAATATTCAAATGTTCTGAGAGACTGATTTGAGTTTTCATTAGCTGTAAGCCACAATGATCAAAATGAAAAGAAATAAACACTTGAAATAAATCAGTCTGTGTGCAATAAATCCTTATAATAAAGGAGTTTCACTTTTTTTAATTGAATTACTGAAAGTAATCATCTTTTCGATGTCATTCTAATATATTGAGATGCACCTGTATTTTATCTGTGATCACATTTTCTAAAAAGATGTCTAGACATGCAGTGTAGAGTACCATTACAACTAGACTAACACTAGAAATGTCTACAGAACACCTGAAGTATAGAGACAAGTGACATTTTATGTTTATGTGAAAACAATTTTATAAACACAGTTTACCTAGTTAATTAGTTAATTTACTCACTGTCAGACCATCAAAGGTGTAGGTGATTAATTTGGCTTTGACCATCAATTTGTATCATATGAATCCCCAAGAACCATGGGTAAAACTATGTTTTACTGTCCCACTGGAGTACAAGGTAACCTACAGATTGGGGCCTGAGGATGAGTAAATAACACCACATTTGCATTGTTGGATGAACTGTCCATTTCATCTGAGATGAGCCAAAACAGATCCACACCTTGGATTTAATTTTAAAGTAAAATATTCATTCATTTATTCATTCTCTTTTCGGCTTAGTCCCTTTATTAATCAGAGGTCACCACAGCGTAATGAACCGCCAACTTATTCTGCACATGTTTTACACAGCGGATGCCCTTCCAGCCACAGCCCAACACTGGGAAACACCCATACACACTCTTGCACACACTCACATGCACTACGGCCAATTTAGCTTACCCAATTCAACTATAGCGCATGTCTTTGGACTGTGGGGGAAAACCAGAGCACCTGGAGGAAACCCACACCAACACGGGGAGAACATGCAAACTCCACACAGAAATGCCAACTGACCCAGCCGAGGCTCAAACCAGCGTCCGTCTTGCTGTGAGGCGAACGTGCAACCCACTGTGCCACTGTGTTGCCCTAAAAAAAACAATAACAAAATAAATAAAAAAATAATAATAAAAAGCTTAATTCTGCATGGTATCATCAATTATTTGGCAACTGACCATTTGCAGAAACACACCACAACTTGACCCAGCAGTTTGTAGCATGACATAAATTGAACTCGATGTCCAGCCCTCCCGAATTTATATTTAAAAACAAGCTCATGTCGTTGTGAAACTGCTGTTAGAAAGAAAAAGAGGTCTTAAAGCCTGATTGAAAACCCAGATGCCGAACCAATATACACTACAAAATCTTGAACACAGTATAGCATATAAAACATACCACCAATGGAACAGGAATCCACGTTGCTTTGCTGTACTTTTGGGTAAATTAGGTAGAAAGACTTTGTGCTCTGGAATGTTGAAAGCAACTTAGAACCGGTGACTGAACCTGCACACTGGTAGTAAAGCCCACTGGAAATCCTGAAATTGCACCTGTGAAATAAAAGTTATTTAAAAAAAGATTTGTATATCCAAAGTGATTATAGATGGAAAAAAAGAGAAAAAACAATAAAAGTATGTATGCCTTATCACATACCCATGTTTTATAGTCTCTTTTCCTCCAAAATTGCACAAGGAAACACTGAAAGACAAACACTTTAATCTCTGATTTTGAGGCCAGGATGCGCAGATAAGTATGAACAACCTAAACAAAAAGAAACAAGATCAATAGTTATTACAGTACAATCAGTACACAGTTTTATTCAGTATTAGATTATAAAATTGTTAACTTTAATATTGAATAAAAAGTAGTACAGATATTAAATTAAAATCACCCAGTAGGTGGCGGTATGACATTATCTTGAGATATTAATGGATCAGTAAATAATTAATGATGCATTTATAGATGACTTTCTTACCAGGTAACATAAAAAGATTTTAATATACATTTGTTTTACTCATACTGGAACATTTACAAATAATAGGCAATATAAATATATATGCATAGCAGCATCAAAGTAATAAATAAATCCATTATTGAGGAAATAAACTTAATTAATAAGTGAAAAGGTTGAAAATATATACTTTAATTATTAAACAATAGATTACTCATATTACAAATAACTTAAACAATAATTTTCAAACTCAGAAATCAGTTTGGTATTAAAAAAATAATTTTTTGGACACGTCCAATAATTTAATAGACCTAAAAATCACAATATGCAATGTTAATATTTTCAGTTGTAAATTTTCCCAAGTATTCCATTCATTCAAAGGTAAACTGGAACTAACAATACACTGATACTTAACAGTATATTCTTCATTCATTCATTCATTCATTTTCTTTTCGGCTTAGTCCCTTTATTAATCCGGGGTCGCCACAACGGAATGAACCGCCAACTTATCCAGCATTTGTTTTATGCAGCGGATGCCCTTCCAGCTGCAACCCATCTCTGGGAAACATCCATACACACTCACAAACACACACCATGGACAATTTAGCTCACCCAATTCACCTGTACCGCATGTCTTTGGACTGTGGGGGAAACCGGAGCACCCGGAGGAAACCCACGCAACCACGGGGAGAACATGCAAACTACACACAGAAATGCCAACTGACCCAGCCGAGGCTCGAACCAGCGACCTTCTTGCTGTGAGGCGATCGTGCTACCCACTAGGCCACCGTGGCGCCCAGTATATTCTTCATTTCCTGAAAAACAATTAAACATCAACACCAGTTACTACCATTGGTAGTGAAAATATCATTTCAGTTTATTTTTTTCCTTAAATATACAAAATATAAAAAGATGCAAGTTATACCTGACACTAATATGATCACTTTAAACTTGGTTTTATGAAATCTCATACTGTTCCTGTTTTAAATGTGTACAAATGCTGAAATTTAGAGACACTCACTAAATATGTGAATCTCAAAACTTCAACCTCAAGCGGAATTTATGCACATTGATTGAAGTGCGTGTAAAAATAAATAAATAAAAAAAATAAAATTTAAAAAACAGCATGTGCTGGTAAGGCATGTTTATATGCTGTTCTCAAAACGAGCAAACCTGCATCTACATCACCGGCATATGCTGTTTTTCACCAGGAAAGCAAAGCAAAAAGTAATAAGGATGCAGCACACAATCGATCTTAGAATTATAATAACTTAATATAAATTTCATTTTGTTTAAAAATCAGATGGTCACATGCTCAAAAGTTAGAATAGGAAGCATGGCAGCAGTGGAGATTAGAAAAATGCACTTGAGAAATCAATTTTACGTTACACACAATATTGTGTGAACGTAAGTAATACAGGTAGAACACATTGTGTTACATAAATAGCTTTTTCGATGGTGTATCGCAGCGATATGCCAATTCAGTGATGCAAATCATGATTCTTATCATCCCTATTATTAGCATAATGTTACAAAACAAGACACACCATTCTACATGATGTGGAAATAACCAACTAAACACATAACACTGTTTGTAACATCCATGGCCGTTAAAAACATATAATAGAACTTGCAATAAAACTTGCAAAATGCAATAAAGTTAAAAACAGAACTTACCAAGAAATTAGCAGGTTAAATCGTTCCTCCGCTCCGATTCGCTTCACCACATCAACGTCTAACCGATCCCATGATTCCGCTCGCGCAAAATTCAAATCTCCGCGCCTTAATTTGACCAGCATTTGACCCCGATTGAGGCACGTCAGGGCACGTCGCGACAGCTTTGACCTTGGTTAAACCTACCGTGGGCGGAGTTAGTGTAAATAGCCTTTGCCAACAAGGCGGGCTATTTACACTTAGTGCAAATAGCCACTCCGAATATTTAAATTAAGTGGAATACTTCTTGTCAGTGGTACCTAGTAACTGAAAAAAACGACTTTAACGTTTGTTGGTTGAAGACGGTGGTGGAAGTAGATCTGGTCGTGCTGAATTAGCGTTATATAAGATAAATATTTTATAGGTAACGTTAGATAAAGTTAGATACTTTGATTTTAGGTTAAAGTATACTGTGTAGTGTTTACATTGTTCGTGTATTGTTAGTATTTGTAGTTTTAATGTGCAGTTTGATAGGTTACGGTTTGTAGTTTACTTAGTGTAAGTTGTATATATAACGTTTCGATTTTTACTAATCAAGTGTTCTCCTAATAATCATTATTTATTAGTGTTTGAGTAGTTTGCATAGTTTTTTCGTAGTTTAACGTAAGTTCTCGGTCCATTACACCGTTGTCTCCGCGACGGGAAACTGTTAGATTTGTGGTGAGTAAAACGTCAATTAATCGAGAAAGCCGCTGCACGTCGAAACAACATAAAATCTCATTTAATTAAAGTGAAACAACGTTTAACTTACCTTTATTAGAGATTATCTTCCAGCGATTTGACAGCTAGCCGCTCACGGCACACATTTATAAGGCGGATAGCATTTATCTGTTTACAGACGGACTGAACTAGCACCACCTGTGGCACAGGAGTTTAGTCAAAACTTTCTCTTGTGTTGAAGGTTATGGCAAACTCATGAAAAAGTAAATATTTAGGAGAACTGTAACAAAAATTGGCCAAAAGCCCTCTGGTACTAGGCTGGTTTAACAAACACACGCACACATTTATACATACACACACATATACACATTATACATATAGACATTATATAT
>CAIGQQ010029579.1:697409-713123 GCA_903798035.1 Danio albolineatus
ATAGGTACAACTTAAAGATATATATATTTTTTATTACATTGTACATGTATTTATAATGTAAAAAGACTGCAAATAAAACTAATGAAGTTATTGTTTATATCTTGTTTATATATTTTAAGTGCTTAAGTTAGTCAATAATAGTCAGTAATTCATCTTTACTTTGTAAAATATCTAACTTTCTGACATTTTTTTCCCTCTGCATGTCTTAACATCTGCTGAACACCAGCCTCAAGTGCTCTTTTTAGAAACAGAGAGAGAATCTTCTTTGTCTTTGTAAGTATTTTTTTGAATGACTGAGCACCTTATTTCTTTGTACCTAAGCAGTCAAACAGCCCTGCAGAATTTAGTTCTAATCCTACTTCAACACACTTGTAGGTTTCAAAGAAACTTAAGAGACTTATTTAATTTGATTAAGTATGTGTAATTTGCATTAAACCTAAGTTGTGCTGTGTTGCGGCCCTCCAGGAAGTTTGACATCTCTGCTATACAGCAATAAAAATCTATATAATATTTCCAAATTTTTCTCGTCTGAACAGATCATTGGCATTTTTTAAAACTGTGCTACTCAAGTATACTTGAATGTCGTGTTCAGTAATTGCAATCACGCATTTGCACAAGGGAGATTACAGCTTTTTTTATTGTGAGTATTGATTATATTTTAAGTTAGTTTAGGCAACATAAAAGGGGCTAGCTTTTAATGGCAAAGATCCTGTCCTCCCTGGATAATCACCGTCTAAAAGCCACACCTCCTCCGAAAAAAATGAACAAGCACAGGCAAACCTTTGGCTCAAATGAAAGGACGAGAGACACAGATTACCTCATATCTCATTCAATAGTGAGAACACATTAGTCCAAAAGTAGACTAGTTATCAAATAGGCAAATTAGACAGAAGTCACATAATTAATAAACTAGTCAAAGTCTTCGAACAATTTCTTATCTGCACTGTAGAAATGTTAAAACAATATTGTTCTTGCTGCTTTTAGTTTAGTCACATAAAATGTTAAGCTGTAAAAGTTGGCAACTTGTATTTTTCAGTTGACAAGACATCAATTGCAAACCTGAACAATAAATTTAAAGAACGTTTTGACAAAAAAAAAATACATATTTTTTAATTGTACATAAAAAGCAAAAATATTTAACATTGTATATAATATATATTTATAGTATATTAAAATATCAACTAGCAAAATATTTTATAATATTAATGTTAATGCACTAAATTAATGCAGGCTCGATGAGCATAAGAGACTTCTTTCGAAAACAATAAAATGGTAATGTGACCAAAGTGGTGCTCTACATTTACATAAAATGTTATTTGAAAAAACATTTTATGTAAATGTTTGTCCTTCAATTCTTGTAGAAACATGGAACAATTTGGAGGTGTGAGTTCAGTTACCAAATGGAGGCGTGTCCAGAATATACTTCATGATCTCCAAACTACACAAACACTTGACACCAGCAACCAAGTGGCTGGCCTCAATGAATATCTTCTGGCAAATTCTGAAACAGGACAAAATGAAGACATGATCTGTGATAACATCTCAATTTTTCAAAACAACACAAACACCAACACTGACCTTGAACGAGACACTGATGATGATGTCATTGATGAGGATGATGATGACAGATTTACAGACTGCCTCAGCAATTTCAGCGAGGAAGATTTAGATTTTAGTGACACACAAGACAGAGGCTCCTTTGATGACTTGCCAGATGACCTGCGTCAGTGGATTGTAGAGCCTGGTGTGACTGGTACTGAGCAATGACTTTCACTTGCTGAATTAATGGTTATACAAATACAAAAATCCATAATTAATAAAAAAGCCAATTTGTAGAGTTATTTGAAACACACATTTTTATTTTTTATTTTTTTATGTTAACAGTTAAGAAAAGTATTTGAAAGCTCAGGATTTGGAATTATTTTGTAACCCTTTTTCCAATGTGACTAATAAATTATATGTCAGTCTACAGCAAATAATCAAATTGTGATTTCTGCCGAGATAGTCTCGTTGACAAATATAGCTTTTCTCTTCTGTGTTACAGTGAAACCAAAAAGACGTCTACTATGCATACATATTAAACATGGATATTACTAGACTCTCTGCATCGGTAAACTTACCAAAGTCAGTTTCTAAAAATAAGGATACACATTTTAAATATGCATGTCTTCACAAGACTTATTAGTATAGTACTACAAATTGACACAACCCTTCTACTGGTACGCATAAACATGTGAATGGCCGGTGACTCATTCACTAAACTCCATCAATACGACTTGCAAACGCCTGCTAGTTAAAGGAAAAAGCTGTTATATTGAGACGATCGTGCATTAGTGACCAAAATGCTCAAAAAATGTCTTGTCCTCATATGTTACAGCACAAATGCCTAACAATTAATGCTGCGTAATTAGGAGCAACACTTATTAGACATTCGTTTTCAAACCAATAAAATGTTTTGCTCCTGTTATAGTTTGAGCCAAAATATGTCAGATAAGACATAAATATGTGCCCTTTATGTTGCACAAGACTTAATTTTTCAGTAAAAAAAAAAAAAAGAAATTAACCATTCGAATGAATTAAACAATTCAACCATATGAAATTATACAGCAAAACCAGGACCAAAATGTTCAGAGAAACATCCTGGTTATTGCACAAGACTCCGTTTTTGGAATTTGCACTATTTATTTTGTAATAACTTTTAATGTAAAAATGATAAAACTCTGAAACCAGTTGAGATAAAGGAATCAGATCAACTCTTAAAATGTCTGAATATTATTCTCTATAATGCACAAGGTTTGTTTGTCACAATTATGTCTTTGTTGATTTTATATACAGTACTGGATACATATTTTCAGTATATCGGATAAACCAGTGGTTCTCAAACTTTTTTCACCAGGTACCACCTTAGAAAGAAATTGTCTCTCCAAGTACCACCATAATGACCAGTATTGAAATACAGTAGCATAGTAGACGTTATTAAGCAGCGACAACACAGCACAGTTCAAAAAGGAGACAAATAATTGCTATTATTAAGAATGTCAGCCACTTTAAACAATATAAATAGTTTGAACATTAACTGTGCTTGCAGACCAAAAAAAATCTTCACTGTTTAAATTAAAATGTGCCTTTAAAAGTGATTTAAAAATGGCACTGTTCTTAAAAAACAAAAAGAAAACTGATGTACATGTGAAGTATTAATGTATAGTATCCTATGAATCAAAACCTGAACTACGCCACAAAATTAAATTGTAAGAGTTTTTCAAGCGAGAATTTTGGCAGATCGCAGAGATAAGATTCATAATATATTTATGACCGTAAATAATGTAATATTACACTTATCCTGTGTGTTTGGCTTATTGCTTTTGTTTTAAAGAGGATAAATAAAGCAGAATGTTCTCCTACCTGTCCTGATATGTTTTTGTTTTGCAAAATGTACCTACATATTTAACAGCAGATTTCTGAAATATGCTTTGCTACTTTCTCTTGAAAATGCATCTTTTGTGCCCTTGAATTGGCGTTTCATAAGCCTACAGCTTTGTATTTAATGTGGATAGACTTCTATACATACATGTGTTTTTAAAAAACGGCATGTTAAAACTAAGGTGTGAAGGTTGATGGGAAATAAATTATCTTTATTTTCATTAGCCATTGCACAAAGTAACATATTTAATTGATATGGTACATTTTATAAGTTTTGTATGGTTATTATGAACTGTAAATCGCGGGAACTCTGCTATACTGTAGGTTGTCCAGCTTTCGCAATTTTAAAGATAATGTTAAGAGACAGATATACATACAGAAAGAATGTGACTGGAAACACACTCCAGGTGTGACTGACCTAGTGCGTTTTAGTTTTAAAACGGCGTTTTAGCATGAAAACGATCCGCGTCCACACTAACGTTTCACCCAGCGTCTTAACAGATTCGCGCACTCTGAGCATGCACGTTCAAGTATAAACAGGAAGCACGTGTTTCGCTCGGCATTTGGTTATTGTTAGTCAACAAACGCTGGTTGAACGATGAACGCGATGGCAAAGAAAGCAAGAGAGGTCTTTTTGAGGACAGACGACGAGGTTGAGTTGTTACTTAAAGTAACAAATGAATATAAAACATCCATGGCTATAGAAAATACAGTGTTTACAGTGAAGGCTGGTCTGTCGTCTGCCGGTGGCGTTATAGCCACGTGCACTTGACGAATAAGGAAAGGATACGCAATGACCCAAAGCCCCAATCACGTAGCGGATCTCAGCAGCCACGCCTCTGTTTTCAAAGATATCCGTTTCCCTCCATCCACACTGAGACGCTGCGGCAGCGTTTTATAATAAAAACGGCCTCTCCAGCGTTTCTAAAACGCTCCATTTTCTCATCTCGAAAACTCTGGCGTAGTGTGGACGGATGGCGTAACCGTAGCAAAACTTATGCGTTTTAAAACGAAAACGTACTAGTGTAAACGGGGCCTGAGAATGTCTAATTTGTCCACCTATGATCGGACTGATGAAATTGCAAATCCTTTAACGCACGGCATACACATATACAGTGCTTGACCAATTCATACGTGCAGTATTCCTGAGTTCACAGCAACTGAAAACCCAAGTTGGACTGGTCTGCTGAAGGGCTTCTCTAGCGCGCGTGTATCTGCTTCGCGCAAGCGCTGCGCGCCTCTTTCTTTTCCTCCGCGCCAAGCTTTTTGCTTGATTTTTTTAACATCTGATGACGCGATGCACTAAAGTAAACATTAAGCAAGTGTACTCGTACGCTTCAGGGAACAGCCAACGTTGTCTAATAACGGTGTTATTGTACGCGTCGAAGGGTTAAAAAATTGTGTTCATTTTATTCTTTTATTATTCAGCGATTCTTCCGCTTACCACTAGTGATACCACTGGGATAAACTATACACTTAAATAAATTAAACTCTGAAACAGTTTGAGATAAAAGATTCAAATCAACTCTAAAAATTTCTAAATATTAGTCTCTATTTATTTTAGTGTTTACAGTGTATACGATATACTGGAAACATGGATTCAGTACTATATATAAAATCAACAAAGGCATAACTGTAAAAACAAAGCTTGTGCATCATACAAAATAATATTTAGACAATTATAGGAATTATAGATAAAAGAATCAAATTCACTCTAAATTATCTCAACTGGTGTAAGAGTTTAATTGACTTAATTCATTTTTACATCATAAGTTATTTTAAAATGATCATAAAAAAAAAGATAAAGTGCTAATTCCAAAAACAGATTCTTGTGCAATAACCAGGATGTTTTTCTGAACATTTTGGTCCTGATTGTGTTGTATAATTTCATATGGTTGAATTAATCCATTCGAATGGCTCATTGAATTTTTTTTTATCGAGAAATTAAGCCTTATACAACATAAAGAGCACATATTTGTTTACTATGTGACATATTTTTGTCTCAAATTATAACAGGAGCAAAGAATTTAATTGGTTTGAAAACGAATGTCTAATGAATGTAAAACGTCAAACTAACTTTACTGCTGTGTCGAACCGCGAGATGGCTAATCTGACAGCTGATCCAAAGCCTCTGCAGACAAAACGCACAATCAAATATAGACGTTTTAGTCAACTCATGAACGTTCAAAATTTATTGGTGTTATTTTCCTATTTAATCTACAAGTTATAGGATTGAACAAGTCAATACTTAATTAAGTGAAGCTGTGCTTGAAATTATCATTGATTAACAAGTTTGCATTATAATAGCCTATTGCAGCACCCAAAAATGTATTTAGGCCTACTTCTAATTCTCTTCAGTGCAGCCTGTGAGCTCGTTTGCCTCAATCCTACATTGTGAAAATGAAACTGTTGCCTGCATAAAAAAGCCTTGAACTAAAATAGGACTTGCTCTTGAAACAAGTTCGCGAATCAGATTAAATAATTAAATGACCCGAGATTGATTGTGTTTGTTGCGAAGGACACTCCTATCGATCCATAAAATCATGATCCGCAATGCACCAGTTGGCTGACAGCACATCAGCGTAATGACATCATCTGATTAATATTCAATTATCCATGAATGCAAAAATGACATAAAATTTGAGAATTGTCAGTACACAGTTAAATAATAACTTTCAACATCTGTTGTAGGCTGCAGGCTTTACACTTTTAGGTGTCAAGTGTAATTAGCCATTTTTTTAGCTTTTACTTTTAGAGCGGATCTTTTTAGGATAGTTGTTTCTTTATCCTGTGACATAACTAAAAGCATTTTGATATTGAAAAGTAGTGATGGGTCATTCTTGAACGATTCGTTCATTTTGAACGAATCTTTAATATGACTCGGGAACGACGAGTCCTCTCAGGGAGTGATTCATTCATCCGCGCATGAGCAGATTGCGCACAGATGTGCAGGTTTCATTCATTTTAATTCATTCAAGTCTTTTAATTCATTCATCAAGTGAAAGACAAAAGCCAATCATATGCGTTTAGAGCCGGAAAGAGATTTGATCCGTTCATGTATCAAGTCCTGTTTGAGTCACTTGGTCATCACGTGAAAGACAAAAGCCAATCATATACATTTAGAGCCGGAAACAGATTTGATCCGTTCACCTACCGAGTCCTCGGTCCGAGTCGTTCAACACGTGAAAGACACAGAAGCCAATCGTATGCATTTAGAGCCGGAAAGAGATTTGAACCGTTCACCCCCTGAGTCCTCGGTCTGAGTCATGTCTCTTTACATTTTGTCACGTGATAAACGAACCAGAAGACTCGAAAGGTGAACTAGTCATGGCTCCTTTCGGCTCAGACTGTGTACATTGGTTGAGATTATATGGACTGTCCGTGTGACGTGAACGAACCACTGAAATTTGAAGACATGAAGAGGTGAGCTGAGCAAAGAGGCAAAAATATCTTCATAGATAAAAGAGCAGGCAAACAGTGAATGATTATTTTCACTTATAGCATTCTATTTATGACTTGTTTGTAGTGTGATCAACATTTGGGCTAGTTGTACATGTGTTTGGAAGCAATTCGTAACAGTTTAATAATATATTGGCAAATTGAACGAAATGAACTAAATGACTCAAAAAAGATTCGTTCATCTCGATGAACGAGACTTAAAGATCCGAGTCAGTAAAATGATCCGAACTTCCCATCACTATTGAAAAGGTGTATCCAACTTTTACGAAGAATCAAATTATTATAGCTGTAAAAACATGTGCATGACTGCTATAAATAATTTTTCCTTTAAAAAAACAAGAATATTAGTCATGTCATTAGTAGTCATATCAACATACAGAAACTACTAAAACTGGGTTGGTACCTTTTAAAAGTATGTGTTTATATCTAAAAAGTCCATATTGGTATTTTAAAATTAGGCATAGTCACTAACAAATGTTCTCTTTGAAGCCCTTGGGGAGGATCACGACCATCACATTTTTATTTATTTTATTTTTTTGTGTAGATAACATAACAGTCTGATCAAAATAATAATAATCATAATAATTACTAGTTTGATTTAGATTTTTATAAAATATATTTTTGCTATTTTCTTGTTTTCCCCAAATGAATACAGTATATATAACCTGTAGGTTACTATTGTAAGAAAATATCAGCTGTTACAAACTGCACTTTCTGTATGCTTGTAATGAGCTGATCTAATCCTGTTTATATGGAATGAGGTGCTGCTCCTGGTTTGAGCAACCAAACATATTGCAATGACAACAAATCTCAAATAAATTTTAAAGAACTAAATTATTCTGGATTGTGTCAAACCATCAATAACCAAATCCAGCTAAGTGATTAATCCACATACAAAGAATCTCATCCTCATCCTCTCCTGTCATTTCCCATTCACCGACACTCAAGGCCATCATTCAAACTTAAACACCAATCACAGATGTTCATCATAACTCAGTGTCCTGACTTTGCTTATTTCATGTTTTATAGCAGATTATGAAAAAGCAGACAAAAGGCTAAAAAAGCTGAGACATCTGCGTGCCTTACCTCTGAAAATGACAGCAATGTGGGAAAACCACACCGCAAAAGAAAGTGAATATCTGCACAGATAAAAAACAGATACCTGCACAGATAAAGACAGACAGATACCCCCCACCCCTCAAATTTATGTTTCACGGAAACAAGGTGTTTTCAAAACATTTCTAAATGTAACAGTTTTAACAACTAATTTCTAATAACTAATTTCTTTAATACTTGAATATATTTCAAGCTATTATTCAGCTAAAAGTGACATTTAAAGGCTTAACTAGGTTAATTAGGCCAGTCATTGTATAACAGTGGTTTGTTCTAGACAAACTAAAAATATTGCTTAAGGGGGCTAATAATATTGACCTTAAAGTGTTGTTGTTTTTAAAAACTGCTTTTATTCTAGTCAAAATTAAAACAAATAAGACTTTCTCCGGAAGAAAAATTTGTGTGTAATATTCAAAGTAAGAATGTAGTATTGCTTTTTACAAAAACAGCAGATTTTTTTTTTTCTTTTCAAAATTAACAATCTTAATTACTGAGCACATTAATCAGTCTTCCACAACACATAATTGTGTTATTTTAAAAGGGCATATGCACACAGACTTTTAAATTCAGCCAGCCAGCCCCAGCGCTTCCGTTGATATAAGATTGCCATGTTTAAGTTCTGGTTTCTTTAAAAATCAGTGGTCTTCACTGCCTGACAGATATACGATATAATGTGGGTCAATCTTCCCCTGAATGTATTGAATGTATTGTAATTACATTACAACATCGATACTGTAAAAGGTTATGAAATTGAAAATAGTCACATTAAGCTTTCACCAGAAGTTTTTGTTGGCTGAAAAACACTAGCTGTGCACAGAGCCTATTTAATATGTGTTTATACTATAACAATTATATTCTATTGACTTTTATTCTGTCATTTAGAGGAAGCATTCCATGTGAGGAAAAGTGCAGTACCTGCATTAAAGCAAAAAATTCATTTATGCATTAAGTTTTTTTAATTGACGATTAGACAACTGTTGAAGTAAAGTTTTATTTCTATTAATGGTATTCTTTTTTACCTTTAGAATATTAAGTTCCATATTAAGTTAATTTATTGTTAACAATGTCCTTACACTACAACTAAAACATACATAAATCTGATATTTTTTTATGGTGAAAATTAACTTGTAACTTTTTATTCCTTTTTATTTGCATCAGACCAAATTCACGATATCCAAATCCTTGCCTGTCTTCAGATGAAGTAATAATTAAAAGACGCAAACGTGCTCTACCCGTACCACCCTCTCCTCCCTCTCCTCTTTCTCCTCCCTCTCCACCCTCTCAGCTGTCATCACCAGCCCGGCCAGGACCATCACCCCGGCCGGCACCCTCAGCACCACCTGCAGCACCAGCACGGCAGACAATTACATGTAACCATTATTTTAATTATTTAAGTGTTATCATCATTTAATATCATGGATATTGAAAGTTAAAGTGTGTAAATTATGTAGAATGATAGTAATGTTATTTTTTCTTTTTTCAAGTTTACAATTTCTTTACATTTCATTGTCCCCTTGTTTGCATGTACCTCTCTCTCTCTCTCTCTCTCTCAACAGCAACAGAGCGTCACATAATAAGACAACTGGAAAATCTAAAAGAAGAGGTTGCCGTCATCAAACAACTGTTACTCTCACTGACAAACCAAAGCACCTCAGCAGATTTGCCAGAGGGTGTAAATTTGCCACTAGAAAACATACAGGACCTTGAAAGTTTAGAAAACAAGCTGAGGGAGGAGGCCTGCTACAGTGCAGTGGTAAATAGTTTTTATTATTATTATTTATTTATTTATTTTTAATATCTGGAATTAAAAAAAGGACCTGTGAGTATTGACTAAGCCAGTGATTCTCAACGGCGTTTCTGTGTCTAAATTGGGTACTAGATACTACACATTCATTCATTCATTCATTCATTCATTCATTTATTTACATTTTCTTTTCAGCTTAGTCCCTTTATTAATCAGGGGCCAACTTAATCGCCAACTTATCCAGCAATTTATTTTACTAATAAATTCCAGCAATAGATTCTAAAATATGAGCCATGTTGGCCATATTAACGTTACACCACTGAGAGCTTGCAGTAGAATATTAGTAATCAAAAGCACTTTTCAGATGCATTATTTGAGAACTGATAACTTGGTCCACAAATAACCCCCCCAGAAATAACATGTGTCATTTATGTCTTTTATCATGCCTGATCTATCATGCCTTAGCAGGCGCAAAGTATGATGGAAGGAGCCGCCTCATAATTCTCTATCATGAATTCATGGACAAATCATGTAAACATAGAGAATGATACAATTCAAGATGCATTCAACCATTTTCTTCTCTTTCTCGCTTGCATTTTATGCAAGGTATGTAGTCTAATACACTGTCAAACATGTTCTCAGCTGTCACATGAAAAAGCACACAAAGAAAGAATAATAAAAAAAAGATTTTGTAATTCTGGAAAATATCAGTCAAGCTATCATGTAAAATTTAAGACCACTTTTAAAGAGTTTTTTTTTATGGTCTTTAATTTCTAAAAATCTCCATGCATATACATATATACGTCTATATATATTCAAAATTAACACAAGACATTGTTTTCATATTTTTCTTCATATTTAAGTTGTAAACAGGTTTATACAACTTACATGTTTAGAGTGACAATGGGATGTTAATATTTGTCTTTGCAATATAATCATTTCATTCAGTTCATTTCATAATCAGTCTTAGGCAAATGAAATGTACCTCTGCCGTTTTCTTAAATCTTGTGAGAATTTTTTTAAAATCTTGTTTTCTTTTCCTCTTCTCCCTCTCTTTTCTTTTACGGCAACACAATTTTATTTTTTATGTCATGTCCGGCTCAACACAATTGATTTCATTGCTCCTCTTTTCCAAGATCACCTATCCCCAGTAAAATATCATTTAGCATCACTCCTAAACAACCAATACAATCATTGAAATTTGTGTGTGCACTTTGCTGTGCCAATGAGAAGGCGTAATTACAGACATATGGTTCCCGAAGCTTGTTAAAATGACTAGGATCAGAATATTGCACAACAATTCAAGCAGCCCAAGAGCACACAGTTATACATTCAATATTACAAAAATAATATTTTTATGGGGGCGCCACGGTGGCGTAGTGGGTAGCATGATTGCCTCACAGCAAGAAGGTCGCTGGTTCAATCCTCAGCTGGGTCAGTTGGCATTTCTGTGTGGAGTTTGCATGTTCTCCCCGTGGTTGTGTGGGTTTCCTCCGGTTTCCCCCACAAGTCCAAAGACATGTGGTATAGGTGAATTGGGTAGACTAAATTGTCCGTAGTGTATGAGTGTGAATGAGTGTGTATGGATGTTTCCCAGAGATAGTATGCAGCTGGAAGGGCATCCGCTGCGTAAAACATATGCTGGATCGTTGGCAGAAGTTGGCGGTTTATTCCGCTGTTGCGACCCCAGATTAATAAAGGGACTAAGCTTTTATGTATTCTAAAATCTTCAAGGGCAGCCAACCAAGCGCCTACATGCCAGGAATGCTTCCAGGCACCCTTTTCACTCTGTGGTTAAGAACCACTGCACAAAAATAAATAAATAAAAGAAACAGCAAAATTTATAAATTTTATTGCCTCACAAAAAAAGTAATTTTCTCTTCTTATCTTAATTTAGACAAAGTATCTGGAAACAGTTGGGGGTACAAATCCAAGCACCAACACAAGACGGATCCTCGTCCAAATGCTGACAACCCCACTGGCCCAGCATCTGTGCTGGAAGGGTTCTGGCCAGAAAAAGGCCTTTGGGAGCATGCTGATCTGCATAGCAGTTATAGGTAGAGTATGTAATGTTTATATATGATAACCCTCTGTAACAGGATTGAAAAAGGAAATTTAAAGGAAAAATTAGTAGTCATGCATAAGAACAGTTACATGTGTTTATTTGTCAGAAAATGTTCACAGATTAAAACACATTCATTATCCTAGAGTCTTTTTACAATCCAACCCAGATAGCAACTTACATCGGGTCCAGATATGGCCCACATCCCCCACATTCTTCTGGCCCACATACAGCAAACCACAACTCACACTACACAAGGTGTGTCACATACAGGCCACATCTGGCCCACATACAACGAGCCACAGCTCACAATAATATATTGTCATGCTGTGTAGGCCAGATCTGGCCCATAAGTCTCCTGCCATTGCCAGAAGTGAGTTGTCCCACACTCAAAAAAATGAATTTTCAGTTCTGTTCATTTTACCTGAACAATTCATGTTGAATTAATGCCATTGTAGCTATTTTTGATTTCAACGTGATTGCTTCATATTAAACTGATTTAAAACTGTCACTCGTTGATTTAACTTGATGTTTTCATTTTAAAAGTACATGTTTCAATCCCTTAGCTCAGTCAAACTGTTATGACTGAAAAAAATATATAATAACTTACATGCTTTATTTAAAAAAAATAGTTTTTTAATTTATAGCTTGGCTATAATTATAGAAGTGCAATTAAATAGTTATGGTGTTTTTAAGTTTGTTATTTGTCTTAAATTTTTGTTATTTAAAGGACAGTGTATTATATACATGTAAAGGGCATTTGGTTTGTGTTGAATAAAACACACGAGTCTATTAGCATGTCTAATGACAAAATAAACCTAATGTGGAGTTTAATAATCAACATGTATTGTTCACATTTAGTGCAAAGCAACATAAATGATTTATTTTTAATTAGGGCTTTTACTGTTGTTCATATTTATTTGGTCTAATGTCTACTTTCTAAGTTTTGAAAAATAAAGCACATAATATTTTTCATATGTATTAATTTTAAAAACTTTATTTTGAAATAAGAAACTAGAAGAGAACTAGATCTTAGGATACAATTAATTTTCCATTCGCAACATGTCAAACACTAAACAATGATTAGTAATATAAAAAAAAAGAAAATTATACAATTAATTAAGAATAGTGGCTTTCGAATATAGACATTACAATTTACACCTCTGAAATCATTTCACATTCCAGCACAGTAGGTGGCGGTACGCACCCGAAAAGTTTGAATGCGACCCACCAGTAAATCCATAGAAGAAGAAGAACGTTGATAATCAGACTAATAAAGTAATGTTGTTGTTTTTTTACATATATATGAAGTCAATCGCACATATAAAATGTGTGTTTTTATAAAGTCAGTCCGATGAAAGTCAAAACATTCTGAAAATAAACGACATTCTCAACCTAAAGGAAGCGGAAATTTGCTGTGACGCAATCTGCATATCTGGGCGGCAAAATTCATAAAATGCGTTAATGCTGCGCGTGTCTACACGGCTGCGCAATTAACTGGAAAGAAGCAGAAAACAAACAGGTACGTGTTCTTCCGTTCTTCCATTTATGTTATTAAAATCAATAATATCAAACCTTTTCATGATGTCGGTTGATACCAATGTGTTATGACAGAATGCACTACTTAATGAGATGGCCGCGTCATGAACTACGGCAAAGGAACTAATGATACGAATGATTTTATGACAGAATCCGCGATTTTATGCCTGAACAGACCACCGAGCCATCAGCTGAATTAAACATCAAACGAGCAGGTATTGTGTCCAAGTTTGCACATGTGTTTTTAATCAAGATTTAATCCACTGTAATATCTTTTCTCTCTGTTTAATTTTCATGGAATCAATCAAAGATATAACAGTATTGTGGTGTGTGGTGGATTGGTCAGTGCATTTTAAATGCATTAATGACCATAATTATATTGATTACTGAATATTGATGATGATAATAATAATATCAATAATATGTATTTGCATCTTTGGTTGGTAGAATGGTATGGATGTATAGCTAATAATTTATATAGTTATTCATATTTGTTTCTTCCAAAACCAAACACATTTTAAAGTTGCATAAATTCTGTTGTTTTAGAAATACTTACTGTAACTATAACCATCAACTACCTCAAAACAAATGATCCACCAATAAAAAACAGTACACTTCCTTTGAAGGAAAACTCCACTTTTTTTTCATGGTCTCATTTGAAACTGCCTAGAGAAAGATGATTTTGACCATTTTTGAATCTGTTCAGCTAATCTCTGCGTGTGGTGGTGGCACTTTCAGTTTTGTCTAGTATAGCATCTTGCTCAAAAATGTTTTAGTACAGTGTAACTGCAGATGTGTGAAGCTTTAAATTTCTTGGAAATATTGTGTAGTTTAAGAGAGAGAGAGGCTACTGGACTAATCAGATTAAATGTTCCGTGCTAGGCTAAACTAAAAGTGCCAACGCTAGACCCAGAAATGGTCTGAATTTGTTATTTTTAAAAAATAAATGATTGAACTCATCTGTTTTTCTCAAAGCATTTGTAAAATTAGCCTATTTCCAAAAACAGGTAATATTGCAGAAGAATTTTTATATTTAAAAAAATTATCAAACTCCTGTTTTTCACTAAAGGATTTGTAAAATGTGTCTATTTCTCAAAACGGGTAATATTGCAGTATAATTAATACCACAATAAGGTTGTCATAACACATTTATTGTAATATTATAATATGAGAACACTGGTGATGTACATGCCTTGTTGACACTAATGTTTTTTATGACAGAATTCCAGATTAATGCCTGAATGAAATCGCCATGCTATCAACTGATTTAAACAACAAACAGGTATGTGTCCATCTGTTTGCATTGGTGTTATTTGAGAACAAAATTAGCCAACAGCTTTATTATGTAGGTTTATACTAATGCAGTGTTTCCCCTACCATAGGATTAGGGGGCCCTCCCAACGGCTTTCACCGCCCCCCCCCCCCACTTTAAAGTCAAGTTAATGTTTTTTTCTATATAGTGCCAGATCACAACTTCTTTTAATAAACAAGCTAAATAGCCTATGCAGGGCTTAATTTGTGCCGAAACACGCCGGATCCGAATCCGGCATCTCTGAAATCCGATCCAGCACCTCATTTTACCTATCCCCCTCCTCAACCGCCCTCCTTCCCCGTCCGCTGTTCACTTTCACTTTTTTCCGCGACTACCCGGGTCCCCAACTCTTCTCACTTTCGCCCGCGACACCCCTCCAGCATCCAACGCCCCGCCATCCACCCATTTAAACAACGGCATGTCTTTTCTGTCTCTACACGGTCACGCGTTTACAAATCTCTGCTCTCTGAATCGCGCACGGTCGAGTCCCACACAGCCACTCTCTGAATGTCAGAATGTCATCTGACAGCAATAACGTTGTTTTGAAAGGAAATTTTGCTTTATCAGTTGTAATTAGTTGTACTGCATGTCCACTGCAATTCCGGCCCTAGAATATTAAATTAATTATTTGTATTGCTAACTTTTAACTAAACTTTTAATCCATCACGTGTCATAACATGTCATAACATATCCACGACCGGCACGAGGTTACATCAAACAACGAAAATTTGATCATGATTACGTTGACGTTACGTAACACACGTGGATTTTGGCTGGCTAGGATGTCGCGTCAACCTACAGAAAACAGAAAAGGCTCGTTTGAGGTGCGCCTCGCCTTGACTGCAATGTAGACGGCAGCAGGCGGCCGCAGTAAGAGGAGGGCTCAAAAAATACATCAGAAGTCGGACACTTCACGAATCTCGCTGTTTTGCCACCTGGAAACGTCACCAGTGGCGGAGATCGCGGACGAATGACCTCAAGAAATATTATAACTTATAGTAAATATTATAGTGTTTTTGAACATGTTTTTTCAGTATTTGGTTATGTTTATAGTTGCTGTGATAC
>CAIGQQ010029579.1:713523-727291 GCA_903798035.1 Danio albolineatus
ATACCATATCAGCAGAATAGTGTAAAACAATATCTCAATGTCCATGCTGACAAGTTTTGAATTAATTATGTATCTTTTAAATATGTCATAGCCAGGATGCTCCTCAAGCCAGTCTTTTGAGCCTAGATTGTTAAAGTAGAGCCCATAGTGAACGGCGTAATTTAAATGTAATAAATCTGCTGAATTCTGTCTGTATTACTTTATTTACTCAGTTACACAAGCACGTGTGTAAACACACACACACAAATACAGATATATACACATACAGATATTAGCCCCCCTTTTAATTTTTTTTCTTTTTTAAATATTTCCCAAATGATGTTTAACAGAGCAAATTTTCACAGTATGTCTGATACATTTTTTCATCTGGAGAAAGTCTTATTTGTTGTGTTTTGGCTAGAATAAAAACAGTTTTTATTTTTTAAAAACCATTTTAAGGTCAAAATTATTAGTCTCTTTTAAGCATTTTTTTTTCTTGATAGTCTACAGAACAAACCACTGTTATACAATAACTTGTCTAATTACCCTAACCTGCCTAGTTAACCTAATTAACCTAGTTAAGCCTTTAATTGATTAGAGATGAGTTATTAAAACTATTATGTTTAGAAATGTGTTAAAAAAATCTTCACTCCGTTAAACAGAAATTGGTGAAAAAATAAACAGGGCTAATAATTCTGACTTCAACTGTGTGTATATATGCACATAAAAATGTAAAATTTTCAGTGAATATTTTATTACTGTTCCTTTTTTTGTACTACGTTTACATTTGAACAATAAATCATCTGCTAGCTACAGTCATGGTCGTTCTCTTACTAAATACTGATAATTGGTTGACAAAATCAATAATAAAATGCACAGGTCAGTATAACTACATCACGGACAAAGAGTTTGGAAAGCTAGCTTGGTAGTAGGGGGCCCATCCTCATATTTTTTCATGGGGCCCAAAATTGCTAGCGGCGCCCCTGCAGATAGCTATTGTTTAAAAGTAGGTTCAAAATAAGTAAACGCTCAGATAAACAGATTAACTTAATTGAGACATTTGCCAAAAGTCCTAAAACTAATAGACAAATCCTGATTCCCACACAGAGTGAAGACCGCAGTACCTAAGCTGGGGAAATCAGACTCTTTCATCAGACAGATCAGATCCAGCTGCTGCGCAGCCTCCTCACATGGAACCACTACCAGTCAACGTGTTTTAAACAATTTTAGCTGATAGACTGGCATAAATAAGCAGACATCTCTATTTTCACGAGTTTCTGAGTTCCAACCTTCCAGCCGAGTTTGTTCTACGAGGTAACGTGGGAACTAGTGATGTGTCATTCGCGAACGAGCCGGCTCTAAGAGCCGATTCTTTGTAGCGAACGAGAAGAGCCGACTCCCGTCGGGGAGAGCCGAATCTTCTGCCGTAAATAGGGGCGGGGGGAACAACCATGCTGCCAATCACATGAGAGGACCAATTAGGATAATACCATTATGTGAAAGAAGGAAAGGGGGCGCATGCTTTAAAATTAGCGAGTGTAGTGGTACAGGCCAGGTACACAGAGCGACAGAGAGAGGCAAGGGAGACGACATTGAATGCGATTAAACGGAAGAAAGTGAAAAAATGAGTGAAAAACGAAAAAGAAGCAGCATCTGGCTGAATTTCAATGATGTTGGAGACTGCAAAGCTGAGTGCAGAATATGTAAAATAAAAATATCTGTTAGAGCTGGGTCAACAACAAACATGCACAGACATCTAAAAACTGCACACCCATTCGTGCAGTTGGAGGAGAGGGAGCAACCGAGCGTGCCATCCGCTGGCGCTGAGCCAAGTAAGTCTGCTGCAGGTTCCACTGTCTTGCCGAAAACTGCAGGTCAAACCAAGATGAGCACTTTTATTCTAAAACAAATGATCCCAGCCAAACAAATAAGTGTTGACGAGGAGCTGGCTAAAATGATAGCCAGTGACTTTCAGCCATTTTCCATTGTGGAGGACAAAGGGTTTAAAAAATTTGTCCAGGCCTTAAACCCCACGTATGTTCTCTCCAGCAGAAAAACCTTGTCCCAAACAATTATCCCACAACTGTATAACAGAGTGTGCACTTTGGCAAGACCGGGTCAAAAAAGCTTCAGCAGTTTGTCTGACAACGGACTGCTGGACATCCAGAACAACATGCTCATACATGTCTGTCACTTGTCACTTTATTGAAAATTTTAAGATGACATCTTGCCTTCTTGACTGTTTTGAGTTTGCCGAGAGACACTGCAGAAAACCTAGCAGAGAAGCTACTAAGGCCCTGTTTACACTAGTGTGTTTTAGTTTAAAAACGGCGTTTTAGCATGAAAACGATCTGCGTCCACACTAGCGTTTTACCCCACGTTTCTGGACATATCCGCGTCCACACTACGCCACCAAAAACGTATATCACGTGACCCTTCGCGCACTCTGGGCATGCGCATTGAAGTATAAACAGGAAGCACGTGTCTCGCTCGGCATTTGGTTAAACGCTGGTTGAACAATGAACGCGATGGCAAAGAAAGCAAGAGAGGTATTTATGTGGACAGACGACGAGGTCGGGTTGTTACTTAAAGTAACAAATGAATATAAAACATCAATGGCGAAAATGTCGACTGGGAGTCTTGTCAGAGTAAATATAACGACATACTCAACCGTTTTTTGGAGAACTACCCGACATCGGAGGAAGCCGTGGCTACGGGAAAAGATTTTCCTCACAAAAAGCAGGACATAACAAAAGGTACGTTGTTTGCTCACGTTTTTGTGCTTAAAAATAATACAAACACTTACGAACATCTGTAAATTTAAATGGAAAACTATTAGTTATACAACAAAACATCTGTTGTGTTGTCAGGGTGGGCGAAGGGGCTAGACCACGTGTGTCATAGCCCCGGTTTGATTTTGTCACCATTGTATATTCTTGTTATGAGCACACATGGGCGTTTGTTTTGTTTTGGTCTGTCATCATGTGTTTACCGTAGCATTCCTCCCTCCCCCCTTGTTACCTTAATTTGATTATCATGATTTTGATTTGTCTCACCTGGATTTGGTTACGCTCCTTCCCTATTTATTCCCCTCTTGTGTGTCCTCCTGTGTCAGATCGTTGTACGTCAACCCGGCAAACGCTCTTCCGGATTGTCAGCCTTGTCTTGTCGTGTCGTGTCGTGTCTTGCCTTGCCGCTCTGTGGAATCGCGTCCCGCCTTGTCCTGTCTAGCCTTTATCCTCCATCTAGTGTTTATTTCTGTTGTGTGTTTTCCTCTGGCTCATCTCCCTCTGCTCTCAGGCTCCGCCATCCCCTCCGCGCTGAGTTTACCTGCCTGCTGGCTTTCCCACTCTCACTCTACGACCGCATCACAAACAGCCGGGCCATAGTGCGCCCTCTACCGGAGGAACTCTGTAAGGACTCTTTTTACCTTTTGCTGTTTAAACCCCGACTGTTTTGTTGCTTTTCTCCCTTGTGTACTGTACACTTCGAGCCGAGAGACTTTTGTTGGTTTTTCCTCTGGATTTTATTTTGTTTTTCTTGAGATCCTGTTTGGTGCCAGAAGAGGCCCTAAAGACCTTTTTTGAAGAAGCTATTTTTGATTTTTTTGGCTGAAAGTTGCGGTTCTGTTTCCTTCTATTCAATAAACACTTTAATTTGTACCTGCGTTTGTGTCCGTCCAATACCATACCTAACAGCGTGTCTTTGTTTCAGTATGTGTTTGCTTCAATAATGATTACAATCCAATAACAGAAACATCGAAACGATATCAAATCGTTTTGCTTTACAATAAAGACTGCACACACACTGTCGTGTGATATTTATTGTGTAAATATATTAACGGTAAATGTGAGAAATATAACATTCTCTTATCTCATCCTTGCAGTATGGGTAATTTACATTGTTCAGGAAAACTATGTAAAAGGCCCTAATTAAACCAATTTATGCATGTGTGTATGTTTGTATTTCTTTACTACTTATGTACTATTTTGTATTTAGATGCATGTGTATTTATTATCTGCCTTTGTTCAATTGGGTTATGTTTTGTGCTTATAGGTCACGTGACTACAAAATTGAAGTCAATACGCCTCCCTTATCGGCAAGCTGTTGATTGTGGCCGAAAAAGTGGGCATGGACGGGTGGTCCTACTCTTCTTAGAGCTTTGCGAGTCGGTTTGGGGAGGATCTCCAGCAACCGTAGCTTTGTCGGAAGGCATAGAGACTTCTAACATTGGATCAGAAGTCTCAGAACAACCAGCTACTGTTATGTTAAACTCTGCTGGAGAAACTGTTTCAGAGGGTTCTCTGTCCACAAGTGGTCACCGTCGCCAGAGACTTGATGCCACTCTCAGTGGTCACAGAACCGAAAGGTTAAAGCGCAAACTCTCCTCTGATGCCCTTGCTCAGGAGGACCTGGAAATGAAAAGACGGCTTCTTCATCAACTCGAGTCTTCTGACAACGAGTTTGTGCAGACAATGAGCAAGTGGTCATCAACCATGGACCGCCTAAATGCAAATATCGAAATGCTGGTGCAGCATATTGTAGGTTCGGGAGGCCGTGGTCACATGCATCCTCCATCACCACACACCCCATTCCCAAACCAGTACCCATATGACCGCACGCCCACAAGAAGACCTCTTGGGGAATATAATCCACCTGCGCAACCAAGCCAACACAGCACCTTGCCACAGCACAAACGGTCGAAGTTTTTCGCTGAGCTGGATCATGCCCGACCTGGACATCCAAAAGTTCTTATGCCAATCCTCTGGAACAACTACTTCGCTTACAAACATGTCCCACTAGGCACTGGTTCTTCCCGGTGTAACCCAAAACCGGCGTTCTACATAGGCTTTACGCCGCTTGAAACGCGAGCAATTAGCGAGTGCTCGAACAATAGCTTGCCTCTTGCGAATATATGCAGCTGTTGTATTAAGAAAGGCAGAGTTTAACTGCACAATGGCGCCTAAAACGGTCAACAGTGCAAACAACGCTCCCATTTCTGTGTCCATGTTGTTGTTTACAGTGAAGGCTGATCTGCTGTCTTCCGGTGTTATAGTCATATGATAGGGGCTTGACGAATAAGGGAAGGATACGCAATGACCCAAAAGCCCCAATCACATAGCAAATCTCTGCAGCCCCGCCTCCGTTTTCCAATGTGTGCGTTTTCCACCGTCTACACAGAGACGGAGCTACAGCGTTTTAGAATGGAAACGGCCTCTCCAGCGTTTTCAAAACGCTCCGTTTTCGTGGCTCGAAAACTCCGGCGTAGTGTGGACGGACGGCGTAACCGTAGCAAAACTTATGCTAGTGTAAACGGGGCCTAAGAGTGGCAAAGGAGTGGCAGGTGGACGGTAAAGTGGCATGCTGTGTTACTGATAATGCAGCAAACATAACAAAAGCCATAAAATTATTGCAGTGGACCCACCACCTATGTCTTGCACACACAATAAACCTAATGGTTAAAGATGCACTGAAGTTGGTGAAACCAACAGTGGACAAAGTGAAGGCTATTGTAGAATTTTTCCACAAAAGCATGGTTACCACTGAGAAGCTGAAATCCACACAACGCCAGATGGGAATGACAGAGCTAAGGCCCAAACAGGAATGTGCTACAACGTGGAACTCAACATTTTACATGCTGAAAGGTATTCTTGAGTCAAAATATACCATCATCTCCACCCTGGCTGTCATCAACGCTCCTGTTGATACTCTGAGTCAAGAGGAATAGGAGACAATAAAAGAGGTTTGCAACATTCTGGAGCTCTTTGAGGAGGTTACCATGGAGATAAGTGCAGAAAGGTACCTTGAACAAATTAGTTTTACATTAAGTAACACTTTATTTTATGTTAATAGTAATTCAGCACATATTAATGCCTTATTCTACATTCCTAATCCTACCCAATACCTAAACTTAACAACTACTTTACTAACGATGCATAAGCAGTTAATAATGAAATATATTAAGGGGAAAGTCGTAATTAATAGTGAATAAATGTTCTTTAAAGTGTGACCTTACTGAACTACTATACAGTTAAAGATTGCAGTAAATTTACCATTTATAACAGATAAATTATTTCTTAATTTTGAAAATAGTAATGTAAAATAAACAAAGCCCAATTTTCACATTTGCCATTTTCTCTTTTTCAGCTATGTCACAGCCTCTTACATGCTTCCTCTATGCAAGGGTCTGCAGCGTGTAACAGCCCACCACCAACGGAGTGTAACAGTGGATAAAGTAAAGGAGCTGGCCTCCACTCTTTGTTCATCTATGGACAGAAAATTTCTGGGAATGGAGTACAACACTGTGCTTTCTGAAACAACTGCACTGGACCCACGGTTTAAAAAGTTAGCATTTAGCGAGAACAGAGCTGTGGATAAGGCCCTTCAAAGAATTACTGCAGCAGCAGCAAGATGCAACCCCAGCAGCCAGTCAGCTCCTTCGCCATCAGAGGGACAAGAGGGTGAAGTTAGAGCAGAGACCGGTTCACAGGAACCACAAGCTTCTGCTGTGTGGAGTCTCTTTGATGAAAGAGCAATGGGAGACACTGCAAGGAGAAATCCTACAGCTGATGCTGTAATGAAGGTGAGGTCCTATCTTGAGGAGCCCCACATAAAGAGCTGAAGACCCACTGATCTGGTGGGAGGGCAAAGCTTCGGTCTACCCACGCCTGGTTAAGGTAATGGTAGGAAGACTCTCCATTGTTGAAACATCGGTGCCCTCAGAGAGTCTTCTCAAAAACTGGACAAATAATTACAGAGTGGAGAAATCGCATCAGCCCATCCAAGCTGAGGCATCTCGTATTTCTCAATGCCAACCTGCATTAAAGTCAAAAGTATTTTCATGTATGTTTATTATATATGTTATGACTTTTCTCTTTTTTTTAGGTTATTTGATTTGCTTGCTGTTGTTGTGTTCAATTGTTCAATAAATGTTTTATTAAAATGTTAAATAATAGTAACTGTGTATTTTTTAATGAAAAATAAGGTTTTAAAAAGTTGCTTACCAATACACAAAGCATTCACAATTGATCAATTGGGTTAAAATAGAAGGCTTTGAGTGATACAAAATAACTTAATAAAAAGCCATATAGGGAGCCGAGCCAAAAGAGCTGAATCTATGAAAAGAGCCGAACTTCCCATCACTAGTGGGAACATGTTCGGTGCTGTTGCGGTTTTCTAAGGGAAGGATCTGTCAATGAGGGAGGTCCCAGACACGAGTTCCTGCACCTTTTGATAAATGATGTTCAGCAATGCAAAATATTTGAAGGCCCAGAGGAATCACGCTCATTAGCTCTACATGGACTTGGTAAGTTCATTTTACAAATACTTTGTATCAATGAACAAAACTCTGCAGGAAGGACTGTTCGGGACTTTAGGAAAAATGATTTCTGTGGCTATGGTTCAAGGAGGGTTGCCAATCCAATTTTTTCAGAGAGGCTGTACTTCCAAATAAGTGCCCTCTTGCCATCTAAGTTATCATTGGAGAAGGTTGCAGACCATGACATTCGTAGTCAGCTGGAGAAAGTAAGTACCTATACTATATTAGTTGTCTGTTGTAGCAATTACTCATCAGAAAAAAAAACCTACATTACTAAGTTTTAATCACGATTTAAATATATTTATTTAACTAATAATTGTGTTTTTTTAATTACACAAGCATAAGTCATGTTAAAATGAACACAAATATTTTGTTATGGTTTCAGAGCTGTTAAGATAATGTGGTGTAATCGGTTGGAACCACTGTCCACGAATGAATCAGGTTCAACCAAGGTGTTTTTTTTTTTGGATATGTGTAGGTGTAGTATCCTAAAATGTAGCATCCTTGAAGTACATGTCATTGAGACATACATGTTACGCGTTTCCAATACAGAAAGATATGTGCTTATGGTAGTTCTAAGATCAGTAAGCATATTTAAGCAATTTTTTTTATGTAGTATCCCAGCATGTAGCACCTTTACCATACACAGCTATGGCTTTCTGATTGAAACATCCGGTAATAATGTTGTCAATCAAGCTGCCAACACAAAAGCATGAGTGCTACTCTTCTGCAAGTTGGTAACATTAATTAATTCATTCATTTTCTTGTCGGCTTAGTCCCTTTATTAATCCGGGGTCGCCACAGCGAAATGAACCGCCAAGTTGGTAACATCTAAATATTATTTTTTTCTAAATCTTCTTAATCTTCAAACTAATAAATATTAAACCCTAACAAGTGTTTCTCTTCATTTTAAACACAGATAACTTTTATTGACAACATTTTACTCCTCTTAATGCAATCCCAGACAAAGCATGTTGGAAACTACACATCCATTACACAAGTAGTTACACCAACACTATTTGTTCATGTTGTCCCAACATAAACTGATTGTTAAATTATGCTGTCCAAATCAATACTTTTCTGTTCAAATTTAATTAAAGGGCACCTATTTTACACCTTTTTTACAAGATGTACGATAAGTATTTGGTGTCTCCAGAATGCGTCTGTAAAATATCAGATAATTTATAATTTAAGAATTTATTATAGCCTCCAAAATATGCCCATTTTGGTGTCTGAATACATTGTAGCTGTTTTTGTAGCCTGTGGCATTAAATGCAAATGAGCTGTTTCTCCTTGCCAACCGTTCCCAAGTGCGTGGCTGCTTCTCCTGCATTACATCAGATAAACAGCAGTCAGTGATACAAACAAGAATTACAGCAGTTTTGCTGTCTTAATTAGAAATATTGTGTTTTAAAAACGTTTTAAACAAAAATCACAGAGTTGTAAAAAATATTTTAATTCCCAGTTTCTTTGCAAAAATGTTCTGTGGACATGTGTATACAGTTTATTATAGAAACATGGCGCTTGTCAATCAATTCAGTGGGTGGGGAAAACTGCACTCCTACATAACGTTGCGGTGGGCCTCAACATCACTCGGATTTGGGTTCAATTTTAATGTCAGGAAAAAAAAAAAAACTTGTTTTGTTTATATCACTCCAATGTGAGTGTGCACACACTATATCTACACACAGTTCTGTCCAAACAGCTTACAACAGATTTGATTTCCATTATAGGAGCCCTTTTAAGGGTCACAAAACACCAAAACACATTTTTTGAGCTGTCGACAGTCATGTATGTGTCCCATGCTGCTACAAACACTATTAGGACACGTATATTTCGCTAAAAAGTGAAAATTGGTTGTTTTTGCATTATTTCGAGCAAATTAGTTTTCCCAGTTTGAAATGAATATTTGAAGCTGCGTCACGCCGATTAGATCCTTGAGTGCATTCCAGCATGTAGACTGGATGTCTGTACCTGCGAGGGCATCGTAACGTCTCTGAGTGTGCAGCTTTAATGCATGAGAAAGACTTGGTTGAAACCAATCAGCCCGCTCTATTGTCTATGTGCAACTTAATTAATATGCATGATAGCTTCAAAGACTGTTTTACCCGTTACAGTGTTCAGACGGCAGGGAGACGCCATGTTGTGTTGCCAAAACAATTGGAAGAACAAGAATTGTTTGGAGACGCAGGTCGTCAGAGTTACGTGAATAAACGTGCTTCAACGAAGGTTTTGTTTTCATTTCCCGCTATGAGAGCGCAGCTGGACTCACATGTGGACAACAGTGCACACGACATGTGGCAGAAATACATTTATAAGGCACATTTTTTTACCCAAAAGCTTTTCACATCTGGAAATGGTGAAATCCGGATTTGCCAATCGTCTCCATTTAAAACAGACGCAGTTACAGTTGGTGTTCATTGTCTTTTGGTAAGTAACCGATCAGTAGTCTTTGTTTATTCAGATGGCAAAGTATCGTCAGCAGTATTCTTTCAGTGTTTAAAGACAGACCTAAGTCAAAATGATTTAGTTACTGAGTTTACAGTATGTCAATATCACTACAATATTATGGACTGAAAGATCCACTGTAAATGCGGCTCTCCGAGTGTAAACATGTAAACACCACAATCAAACTATTACTGTTGTGTAGGATTTTCACCGCATTTTGTGACGGGATAGTCTATACACACATGGCTTTCTGACACTACCTACTGAGTGCATCTAAGTTACCGAGAAATGCGGAGGATTCCACCCTTTAATAATTTGCCAAATAATTTGATTACTGCTGTCCATGTAAACGCAGTCACTGTCTTTCGCCCCTGCGCCTGTGTTTGTTTTGCCTCTGTGAAAATCAGCGCATGCCCAAATGGAAACTTCCATTTTTATGCATTTTCCTCTTTCCCTCCCCCAACACTCCCACCTCTACAGAGCTGGATACACCCACTTTCCTGACTTGTTCCAAACTAGAGGTGTGAAAACACCCTGCTGAAACAGGTGGGTTTCGTGGCCCTTTAACATTACTAGGTTTATTTACAAAGATTAGTAAACATTTAAGTATCACAAGTAAATGAATTCTAACATTTAACATTTCACTTGTACATTTTAGAAATTGAAGTTATATCATTGACATTTAATACATAAAGGAATAAGGGATAAGGAATATCAGCCCTATTTTTATAATAATGTTCAAAACAATCCATAATTATTTAAATAAAGCATGACTATTATTTGTTGTTCTATTTATTTTTAGTTAAAATCTTTATTCATTCATAACAGTTTGACAGAGCTACTTGATTGAAACGTACTTTTTAAATGAACACCTCAAGTTAAGCCAAAGAGTGACATTTTCTAGTCAGTTTAACATAATGTGATCATGTTAAAATGAGAAATAGCCACAATGGCATTGATTCAACATGAATTGTTTAGGTAAAGTGAATAGAACTGAAAAATATACATTTTTGTGTACGGTTACTGTCAATAGGTCACCTCTCAGAGCTTTATTGTGAGTTTTGTTTGCTTTAGTGACAACATATTGACATTAAATATACAAATGTAAAAACAATATATTGATATTATTTAATATAAATGACACATAAAATGCGGAGTATCTGATGCACTAAATGTAATGAAACCGTTTTAACATCCAATCAGAGAAAACACATGGATTGTCTAGATGTAAACAAGCCAAAATTTAGTTGTCTAAAATCATATGAAGTTTGACTAAAACTACACAATAGTAAAACGATTCAGATGACTAAATGTGACAAAAATAATGTTTTTCTAAATCAAAGCAATTTTTTTTTTTACTAAATCAAATTTTGTGGTCAAAATAAACACACATCCTCTGCGGAAAACGCACATCGATTAGATACATGTTCAATTAAGTTTATTTATGTAGCCTATTTAGTGCTTGTGTTGTAGGGTTGGCAAATAATGTATGTGATGCATTGTGTATAAGCTTTACTGAAAGATGGAAATGTGAATTGTTTCATTTATAGTAATTGGAGCATATGTCAGCAACAAATTTTAGCATATTATGGTTTTAAGTTTATTTTAAAGTTAATCTCTGGATGAAATGTGTGCTATTTTAACAGATTTTACGCAATCTATACATTTTCATCTATATATTTTTTAATATGCAAAAGGCTACTGATACTCTATTGAACTTATATCAAGGGCCGATATTTTTGCACATTTTATGGTCGAGATGACTCAGGATATCAACATAAACTTATATACCAGAAAAGAATTATACGTCTCAGAATAATGTTAATGTATATATTAACTTGTTCAAGCTGTTTTAATAGTTGTGAAAGGGAAATGAAACCACATTTACGGTGATGGTAAATTATATCAAATAAATAATATGAATTTGTAGTAAAACAACAACAACCTATTTATTATTTGGCGTCACATGACATGTCAGGAGCTGGTTATCTTTTGAGTTGACGTCAGTGTCAGATGTGTTTGAGGCAACGTAACTTGTGGTGGGAAGAGTACTAAAAAATCATACCTAAGTAAAAGTACCAATACTTGCCTAAAAATGTAGTGCAAGCAGAGTACAAGTATCTGTTGTAAATATTACTGAAAGCATGAGCAAAAAGTAGCCCTTTCAAAAGTACTCAAGAGTAGTGAGTATTACGCTGTAAAAAGCTGATGCATTTACGTGAAGTTTATTTATAGACTAATAAATAATTCGAGAGGATCACATGCTTATGATTGCTTGCGGCTGGTCCAGCATTATTCAGTTCATGATTTACCAAACAGACAATTCTTAAGCCACTATAAATACTCTACGTTCCATATGACAGCCATCTTTATTTTGAAGAATGCCTCCCGCTACAAACACTCCAGCATTTAACCTACGCTCCAGCACCATTTAACCTATCCATATGGAAGAACAAACAACAACAACTTCAGCCAGAGCCCCGCTCTCCCACAGACTTCAGCCGCAGCCTCTCCAGCAATTGAGCCTGAGTTCCCGCAAGACGCCAGCCCACCAGCTCTTCCACCTTCTACTTTAAACCGCCTCTCAAAACGCAATCCACAACTCCGACTAAACTCTCAAGACGCCGGCGATCCAAGCTATTGTAATGAAGCCAAACTCTCACTACCAGCAGTACCGTACATAGCATACTTTAAGCGGAAGCCTCGCTAAAAAATAACTACTCTCCAACAACGACTAAACATTCTATAAATCTTCTGAAAGACGAGACTCGCATAACTCGAATCATTTCACCCAAAGAACTCACCTCTCAAGCCTCCCGCCGGTCCACAGATCCATAACAATCTAACAGCTGAAGTAATTAGACTGCAAGGGTCCAAGCAATTCAATCCGTAAAACATTAGTACACAGCATATTCATACGTTGATAAACATCCTCAGAATGCACTGTTATCATCCAAACTGATCGCTGGAGCGCGTTCAGTAGAACAGCGTTTTTCAGTCATAAAAACACTAGTGATATTTGGTCAACAAAATGGCTGCCGACCTTTCGCACTTTGATTGATTGGTACTCCTTTGAGCCAATAGCTGAACGGAGTAGCGTCTCCATCCAGTGAGCTCCCATTCACAGTTGCCCATGCCCCTATTAAGATGCCTCACAGCTAAAAAATTCATTATGTCTGCTGTACATGTACCATGTTGTATAACATTTCATTTCTGATTTTCTCTTGTTTTTTCATTTTAGAGACCACGACAGCCAGCTGCAGAAACTGACCCTCATCCAACCCATTACACTCCACATCCATTCTAAACACATTCACACCCCTTGCAAGGATACATTTCCACTCCACACAATTTCAATCCCACAATCCACCTCACCATATCTGATCTAACCTTGCATGATAAGGAAACCCTGTCTTTCTTTATCAAGCAAAGCAAACAGATCAAATGGCAAAGAACATTCTAATTACTTATTTATTATTATTATTAATTCTAAATAAGCTCATAAACACTTAAAATTCCAAACACCACTATCACGCTCCCTTGCTCTAATACAGCAGTAAATGCCTCTGCGGGAGCACACATTGCCACACATCCATACTGACCAGAAACGCTCTGCTGAGCCTTATTTTCCCTCTGCACCACTGCCGCAGCAGTGACTCTGCCACACATCTTCATTTAGCCATTCACTACAGACACACTCCCCAGCACCGCCACAGCAGCTAAAACACCTCCGCGGAAGCGTGCTTGCCTTCCAATATTGACTACCACCACACGCAACAGCAGAGACACTTCACTGAACTTCATTTCCTCTCTGCTCGACTGCCGCAGCAGTGACGCTCTGCCTGAGCTTACATACACCCATATTTAACATACTGAGACATTCCCCATCACAGCCACAGCAGTTTATTCGCCTCTGCGAAAGCATATTTACCTGCTATTATTGAAATCCCGGTGCACCCTCTGCAACTGTAGAGAAGCTCTGCTTAGCTTAAATTCTTCTCTGCACCTTTGCACCACTGACTT
>CAIGQQ010029579.1:741816-756309 GCA_903798035.1 Danio albolineatus
TAAAATAAGATACTAGTCATAGAGATGCCATGAACTAAAATGTTTACAATAGTATAAAGTAATGTAGGGTTTATTGTGTCCAACCAGAAAGAGAAGTACACACACAGATAGAGATGGACATAATCCGCACCAACAGCATATCCCAATAAAAATGTAATCTGGGAAAATGGTATAAAACATGTAATTGTTGTAACACTCATCCTAAATAATTTTTGATTTACTACATTGTAAAATGATACATGTATGTGTGAGGATGGTGTAAAAATAAGTCGAAAAATATAGGGTTTTGTTCTGAAGAGCTTAAAATACGATCACAAATGGTGAACTGAAAACTGAAAGATACAATGAAGATTTGATAAAAAAAAACAATATTAGCAAATCTGTGTGTAGAGACAATAAAAATAGGGACAAGAATCACATGATTTTTATCATAAAGAGAAAATTATTTAATTGTTTCAAACAAAGACAACAGGTCCAAAAAACAAGTGGAAACAAATGTGATCTAAAAGTCAGTATTGGGATGCTTAAGCATGATTTGCATGTGCTGAAAAGCGGCAGAAATGCCAGAAGAACCTCTGAAAATACATAAAAAGTTTGTGCTTTCCATGCTGATTGAGGTGAAGTCCATCAGGTCTGTAAAGGTGTTGGAGTATTTTCCTATGAGCCAGAAAAGGTTTTGATGTGTTGAGAAATATGATGTTTTCTGTCTGCATAGTCCAACGATGCATCATCCTGTTGAGCTGTTTTACAATTGGTTTCTTTGTTAAATCATCTACAGGCCTTGGCAAAACAGCACTGATTGCAAAATACAGAATGTGTGGATTTGCTTGCGAGATCAATGTTATTAGTATTTTCATTCGTTGGATGATCTGTAATGGACATGCTCCACTTGCAATATCATTTGAACCAATGTGGAGTAGTACAACTGAGTTGTTGTGTATTGTCCCAAAGTGGTATATGTGTTGTCTAGCAGATCTTTCAAGAGTGGTGCCTGGGTGCGACCAACATTTTGCTGCTGGCAGATATTTTTCGACACCTCTACAAATTGAATCTGTTAACAAGCAGACCTGAAGACCTATAAGAGAGAAGTAAACATTGTTTTCGTATGTTTAAAAATAAGGTAAATTTTATTGAGTACTTTTACTAGTGCAGTCATGTATAGCTTACCTTGGGGTATGTGGAATGTTCTTTTGCTGATAGTACATGTTCTCAATGTTTGTTCTGTTGACAGATCGAGAAGGTTAGAGAATGATAAAAATAATATGAACAATTATAAGATGTTGTCCTAAATGTCATAGTGTTGTGTTATATTACCTTTTTCATTCATAGTCGTCATCAGGATGCAGCAAATGAAGTGATGAGGAAGGTATACAGATCAACACAGATGCGAACTTGGATTTTAAAGCTCTAAGGACCTAAAGGCCCATCCCTTAGCAGTTCTAGGGGGTGGAGTTAAGAATCATGTTGAAAGGGATGTATGTGTGCAACAAAGCAGTATGTAGGAAAAATACTTATATATGTCTATATTTGAAAACCTATGCTTCTATCATTGTTATTCATCACCTGAGAATTATAAGGTTCTATCTGACTTTGCATCTCACTGCCGTAACCCAGGACATCCAAAACATCTGTGATTTTGGCTATATTCTGTCAATATCAACTGGAAAATTTAAAATATTTGTTGTTGCGATTTTATTTTTAATTTTAATTTTTTATTTTTTATTTAACATTTCCGATCCTGTGATTTATTATTACAGACCTTCACACAACAAAAACATAACACTGTATTTACAGATAACGTTAACTCAAATATCCAACAAATGTCACCTAGAACCATAATGCAACTTAGAGTTTGTGAGGGTGACATCACATGACTACAGATAATACATTTATTTCATCACATTTTTGTAAATGTAATAGGAACATTGTACAAATAGTTCAGATACAAAAGCCTCTAACTGCTGTCTACATTCTGAAATGTTTAAAATAAGTTTTTTTCTGAGCCTCCTGTGTGTAGATTCTGTAAATGCAATAAAGGGAAACTATTATTTGCAAATTAATGAAATTAATATGCCTACACACAAAGACACATGCTGATAAAAAAAAATCATTTCAGAAGAAAAATTCAGAGGCTTTTTACATCTGACCTTTAAATATAATATGTTGCTTTTTCTTAAAAGTATGAATTGTAAAATAACTACAATGTAACCGATTATTAATAATATATTTTGACTAAACAGGGCTCATGTAGATGGATTGTATTTGTATAAAGCAGATAAAAGAGAAGAGTGAGTTGAGACTTGGATACAATAAAGCTTTAGTTAGAATTAGACTACTTAAATATATTTAACCTCAACAAATACATATGCATGCATGTAATAATAAAGAATTGTACGCATTATATACATTTAGACCGTTTTTACATTTCAGTGTTTGAACAGTGCAGTAGACAGACAGTAAATCTATCATGTTTATACAGACAGGTCCACGTACGCGATCTCAGGGATCACATTTCGACTGAAGTTTACTGCAAAATGTATAAATGTCCTATATGTGTTAAAAGAAACGAATCAAACGCGATCTCTCTGGAAGAGAAATATTTCATTTCTGTATGCACGATCTGGTATCAACTCAACTTAATCTTATACACACATATTTTATAATGTATCGTGCGACCAAAAGCTAAAAGTAGACAATCAAACAACTCTATTTCATTCTGAGATCAGCGCGCGATGTTTATGAAAAGTTGGGTGGGAGGTAACGGGCCAGAATCACGGTGGCAGGCCACCGGGAAATAATCCACCCGGTGCTCCCTGCCAGTCCGCTCTCTGCTTGGGAAAATAAAAGCTAGGCGCGAGTATTCGCGGATGGTCTAGTAACCTATATTCTGTACAAAAAAAGTTTGTAATTACTATGATCACCTCATCAAATATGACAATTATAACATTGAGTTAGTGGCGAGTGGACTGGCCCTTGCGTCCGTACCGCTGGCTCCGCCCCATACAGGATCTGCGGTACAAATAAACCCAGGATGATACAGAGATTCACCGCGCTAACAAATCTCGCAGGTAAGGTCACGTCTTGATTTCATGACTTTTGTAAATTTATCACAATTGCGTTTTCATTCTTCTTTTACACTGCATATGCATTACTTGTACGTCTTTCAATTATACTATGAAGATGAAACACTGATGGCCTATATTTTGACATATTATAAAACAATCGTACAAGCATGACTTATTTTAAAGCTACGGTTTTTTATCTCGTAAGCCTGGGCTATTCAATTGGCGGCCCGAGGTTCGAACCCGGCCCCCGAAGCAATTTGTTCCGCCCTCCAAATAGTGTGACTAAATTCAGAAATAAATTTAGTGCAGTTGGAAAAACGGCCGCTATAGTTATGAAGTGGTGCGCGTCTGTTCTGTGAGACTGTGAGTCACCTGGCATTCAGTGGCTCGAGCAGCCGAAAATATTTGTACGTTTATAGAAAAGACCTTTTGTACAATGCACTGATATCATTTACAGAGATGCAACGATTAGCGGATTGTGCTATTAACCGCGCTTAAATTCACTATAGTTGCACATAAAGGCTTACCAACGTCACGTTTCTGTTGCACGGAACTAAACTGCTGATATTTAAGTTACGCCAACTGTATGCTAGTTTAAGGTTCTGAGCTTTTACCGATGATAATACGCACACACACCGAATTAACTATAGCACCAGGCCGTTCACATATCACGTCTTTTCCGCACGCAATTACAATATTTTCAATGCTGACCTGCGCATATTGGAAGCGGTGCGCGCACGGCTCACCCAGCACACCCAGTAAAAATGATTTTCACACTGTGAGTTGTGCGTGGATTTCAGTGCAATGAAAACGAAATATATGTTAGACTAATTATTGATTTTAAAATGCTTATGGATTAACACAGTTAATAACAACAGTTAATTTAAATTCTTAGCTAATATTTTCAATTATCATTATTCTTATTTTTATTAATTTATTTTTCTGCCATTTATTTGATTGTAAAATCATCACTCATTTAAGTCCAAAGAGAGAAATGGACTATTGTTTGTTGTTTATTAATATTTTGTGCTATAATTGGAGCAGCAATACACTATTGCAGCACTATTGCAGTTTTCTTCTGATTTTCTAGTAGTGTTTTGATTTTAATAATTGCATAATAATCGTAATAACTGTGAAACCATGATTATTCTTCAGACTATAATCGTACAACCAAAATGTATAACCCTTGCATATGAAAACATAACATATGAATGTGTCTGAATGTAGCAGAAGCCAACTTGAGCAATGCACTGATTTTGTTGTGCTTCGAAATACAACATTTGGATGTGTTTGTAAAAAAGCCACATTGTACAATAAAGTTATGTAGTTTCAAAATACAATATTAACATTTTAATGTAGAAAAAGCCAACGTGACTGTCTTATGAGCAAAAATACTGCATATGGGCTCTTATATTGCTGTTGTGTCATCATTTATATTGCAAGCCATCTCTCCGGCCCCTCATTTGGGATGTTCTTCATGAACTGGCCCCCATGACAAACTAATTGAATTGTCCTGTCTTAGGCCATGGCTTAAATACAGGCACCAAACAAATAATTTTTGTGCAAAATTATATTACCATATTTTCTAAGAGTTTGTGATTCAAATTTTGATCCTGCTTACATGCTTGGTGTTTGTGTTTGTAATGGTGCTGTGGTTGTTATAAAGTAATTTAACTAATAGACTACATTAGGCTATTATTAACAAGTCCTGTATTGGTCAGTTCTCTGGCCTTTTTATATAAAGGTATTTTATATGTATTAACACAACTTTTATGTGTATGCAACATTTACATAAAATTAAATTATATAACAATATCGTATGTGACTACTAATCAAAGGAAAGCAATAAAATAATGTTTCGAAAAATCATCCATTTCTGCTGAGTGAATCCAAAATTATCATTAGAATGTGGCATTAATATATTTTCCCTGCATTTACAATTTAAAAAAACACTAGGATACTTTTATATTCAGCACTACATTATTAATTTGCTTTAACTTTGTTATAATTCAAATGCATTGTCAACATATTCTGTTTTTGGAGGATTATTTCCTCCTTTTTTTTTTTGCTTTGTCAAAAGACGGGAAATTAAGTGACATCATTGTGAAAAGGGTTTATTACTGTAATTACTAATTTGTTGTTTTTATCCTTCTCATTAAATACAATGCTTACTTCCAGAAATGGCATCTCCTTCTAAAATTCCCAAAATTCAGAATGCTGAAGCAGACTCCATCCGTGAGCGCATTCAACTGATTGCTGTAAATATAAATCTTTTTTTATTTTTATTATTTCTTTGTTTCTTAAACATATATCTATTGTAGCGTTGCCATTCTTACATGTTTTTGTGAATGTCTTGATCTGCTTTTTCTGTAGTACAAATGCCAGGATTCTAGAGTGAACCCGTCAGAAACAGCAGAGCAAATTATCAAACTGGGAAATGACATCATGATAATTATGTCAAGATGGAGCAAGCACAACAAAGCGTTGCAACAAAATGTCTCTGGTTTACGGATACAACTAAAAGAAACACAAAAACTGCTTACAGACGCTTTGGCTCAAGCAGAAGTTCTTGCTGCAGCAAGGGATTTTTGTAATGATGGTAACTACATATATATAAAATGCTTTCCTTTTCTCTACATTTATTCTGTATAATACTAATTGAACCTACTTTATTTTATAGAACAAAACGACGCATCTACACAAACTGCAGCAACAGATCCCATGCCATCAAGCAACATAGAAGGTAGTAAAGCACTGTCCGATATTTGCAATTTGTATATTTTTTATCCTTTAGTACCGTAAACCCTTTTGTCTATAAACATGTATGCCTCTTTTTCTTTTTCAGATGATAACACATCTTCTGCTGTTGATGATGATGAAGATCTTTGAGTTTTTTCCCTTTTTACTTTGACACCCCTTTTTTCTATTTTTTAAATGTCTTTATAAAAATTTCACTACATTTCTACATTTAAATACAGTATATTTGTTCTAACTATCTTTTGTCGTTTTATTTTATTTATTTGTTGTTATTACTATTGAAACTTTTACATTGTTTTCCTAATAAAAAAAATCCTCTTTACACTCTCAAGTTTTTCATATGCACACATTTTATTAGCTTTAATTCATTGATTCAAGTACAAATTATGATTTGATGATGCTCAAATAATGATATAAATTGCTATGTTGTGTTTTTTGTATCTGAGTTTGTAATGTTCACATCACTGTATTGTATTTATTAGTAAATGGGGAACATACTATAAACTTTTACATTATACAAACATGCATAATTATTTTATTATGATTTCACAAAAGAAACATAAAACGGATGCAACTTACAAATATAGTCAGCTAAACCCATTCTGATAAGTTAAATATCATTATGATTTTTGCACTTGTATAACTTTGTTGAATTAAAACACCCTGACTTTTACTAACGGAATACATTTAAATCTCACATGTTTATAGAGTCAGATTCCAGAGATGGGAAGTAACAAAGTACTTTCTTACTCTACTTAAGTAGATTTTTCTGGTATCAATACTTTACTCCACTATTTATTTTTGCCAAATTTATACTTTGACTCCTTACATTTATACACAAATATCTGTACTTTCTACTCCTTACATTGTTTAAACCACCGTCGTTACTTTGATTATATGTTTGCTGGCGCGATGTCTTGTCTTAGCGCAATATGAACGCATTTGTGATGCTATCAAATCTATGTTTCATCTTTGCGCGCCTGCGTGCTGCAGCGCCCGGCGTTTTCAACCAAGATAATCACTAGTTTATGATTACTTATAAGGCTAGGATGACTACGCAGATGAGAGAGAGAGGGACGGAGAATTGAGATTTATTTCCTTTATTTCCGATAAGTTAATATTTCCCAATATAGGACTTATGCTGTTTTCAGTATGTTGAATTCTTTATTGACTGTATTATTTTGCATAACCCAATACTGTTGTCTTCGTTGAATAATTTTATCAAATACTTTACGACAACAAAAGTAACTGGGCAATTTATGAATAAAAATATGCAAAAGATCCTGCACATGTTTTGTAGGTGGTAGTCACGCAACTATATCTTGCTTTTAGCTTGAATTTTGCAAAACAGTAGGCTAAGTGCATTTCTCAAAACAATGCGTACAAACATCACGGATTACCAGAAAAACACAGTCTCTTGCTTAAAATCTTAGTTAATATCTTAAACTAAAAAAACAAATGATCGCTTATGTGAGCAGAATCTAATGACGTGTTTATGGGGGCAAGACAGTAAATCTGACATTATTCTCTCTTCTGACTGCCATTACCAGTTTCACACAATTTTACTTTCTTTTTTCTGAAAGTCTTGATAACACCATCCTGGTGTTTTTCTTTTATTATTTCAGCAAATAGAATTGTAAACAAAAAAACATTGTTGTACTCTCCCATTGACTGTGCTCTAAATTTACCAAATATGATGATTTCTAATAGAGAAAAAAAATAAATAGAGCAGAACTTAGAGCACCTTTACAATAAAATTACTTAAGAAAAGTACTTTTCCTTCAGAAGACTGACAGTTGACTGACGTGCGTACATTCGAATCGGCCACGTCACGAGAAGCGAGTCATCTCAATGAATCGAATCTTTCCTCTGAATGATTCATTTTACCGTTTATAATGTAAACTGCATTGTTACGCCACTAGGTGGCGAAAACGAGCGTCTTTATAAGTGTGAAAGACTGTATGAACCTGTAAAGCACAGGTTTATTGAAACACATGTATTCCACGAGCAAAGAATTTATTTTCTTTAAGAAAAAAAGTGTTTATAAAGAATATTTGTTTTAATATTTGTTCTACTCAATTACACACACATATTAGTAGTAGTCATTATTATAACTTAAAATATTGTATTTATATTATATGTGTATAATAAAGACCTAGACATTATTGACAGCAATGATTTATTTAGTTCATTTTTGCATTTATATTTTAATTTAAAATGTGTAATAAATGTTTAAAATTACTATTTAAATTTACTCTAACATTACAGAAAACACATTATGTTTACCAATCACACTAACAATAACACTAACCTGCTTCATTCTAAAGGACAAAAATAAGATACAAACTGTACTTAAACGAAGAGGCACCAGTTCCAGCTGCCACAAAAAGTTGATGGACACAGAATAAAATAGGTTGCTCAGGTCAAAAAGACAAAATAAGGGATAACAGCCACAAAGATTTTAAAAGACAGAGGGAAAGACTCTGTTGAACTCATAAACAGCTCATTTTAATTAATAAAATAAAGTATATGAATAAAATGTACAAATGTAAAAAGGAAATATAAAAATGTGTCTTGTTTGTTTGCATAATATAATCTATTCATAAGTATACTTTATTTATTTAATTTATATATTTATTGTATTCTTATTTTCATCGATGGGCGTGGCCGTGGCGGCCTCTCAAACTTTGAGCATTCGCCATGGAGGAGGATAACTCAGCCGCACAATGTCCGATCAGCCTGAAACTTCACATGGTTGATAAATACCCCCCCCTGAAGGCATCTACATACCAACACTGAGTCACAGTATAGCGCCACCTGCTGACAGAACAAAGTTTGGCTCATAACTCAGCCCCACGATGTCTGACCTGCCTGAAACTTTCTAGGTTCGATGACATTCCTCTCCTGAACACATCTACAAACCTATATTGAGTCACAGGCATAGCGCCACCTGCTGACTGAAGGAACTTTGGCTTATAACTCAACGACACAATGTCCGATCAGCCTGAAACTTCACATGGTTGATGAAATTCCCCTCCTGAAGACATCTACATGCAGATATTGAGTCAGTCATAGCGCCACCTGCTGACGGAAGGAAGTTTGGCTTATAACTCAGCTGCACAATGTCTGACCAACCTGAAACTTCACATGTTGGATAAGATTCCTCTCCTGAAGACATCTACATTGCAATATTGAGTAACAGTATAGCGCCACCTGCTGACAGAAGGAAGTTTGGCTTATAACTCAGCCACACAATGTCCGACCCGCCTGAAACTTCAAATGTTTGATAAAATTCCTCTCCTAAAGACATCCACATGCCAATAGGTAGTTACAGTCGTAGCGCCACCTGCTGACAGGAGGAAGTTTGGCACAAATCTGTGAATTTCTCAGTTTTTTTATATGTATCGGCTTAAATTTATATTGTCCGCTGTTCGTGGTCATGGTGGGGCCACCGGGACGCGGTGAGCCGGTGGTGCGAGGTCCCTTTCATCGCTGCTTGCAGCTTTAATTAGGGACCGAGCACCGGAACGGTGCGTAGGCCCTATTGGAATTGCTCCGTTTATTATTATTATTATTATTATTATTATTATTTTTTTTTTTATTCTTCCGGGTAAATGATCGCGAATTTGAGGGTCTAAACGTGCCCGAAAACTCACGAAACTTTGCACACGCCCGAGAAGTGGCGAAAAATTTTGTTTTTTAGAGGTTTCGGAAGTAGGCGTGGCAAAATGACTCGACAGCGCCACCTATGCACTTCAGACGGACTAGCCCCCTAGCCAGGAATCACGCACACGCACGAAAATTGGCACACACCTCAAACATGCCAAACCGTACAAAAAAGTCTCTTGGAGCGAAATCTCAAACCCAACAGGAAGTCGGATATTTTTAACTTCCTTCGGCGAAAAAGTGGCGTTTTTGCCATTTCCAGGCGTTGTATTTTAACGAACTCCTCCTAGGGATTTAATCGGATCAACACCAAAATTGGGTTTTATTATCTAAAGGCCTTGGCGATGCTAAATTGCGAAGATCTAGAATTTTCATCGATGGGCGTGGCCGTGGCGGGCTCTCAAACTTTGAGCATTCGCCATGAAACAGGAAGTTGTTATAACTCAGGCATGCATTATCCGATCAGCCTCAAAACTCACACGTATGATAACAGTCCTGACCTGATCATGTTTACACACCAATATATAGATACAGTTACAGCGCAACCTGCTGGCAACAGGAAGTGACGTGTTTTACAGCACAACAAACTCCTCCCACAAATTTTAGCGTATCACCACCAAATTAGTGTGGTGTTATCTGAAAGGTCTAGCGATGATATATTGTGAAGATCTAGAGTTTTCACCGATGGGCGTGTCCGTGGCGGACTGACAAACATCAACGCTTCGCCATGGAGGAGGAAGTACTTATAACTCAGCCAAACAATATCCGATCAGCCTGAAACTTCACATGGTTGATAAAATTCCCCTCCTGAAGGCATCTACATACCAACACTGAGTCACAGTATAGCGCCACCTGCTGACAGAACAAAGTTTGGCTCATAACTCAGCCCCACAATGTCTGACCTGCCTGAAACTTCCTAGGTTCGATGAGGTTCCTCTCCTGAACACATCTACAAACCTATATTGAGTCACAGGCATAGCGCCACCTGCTGACTGAAGGAACTTTGGCTTATAACTCAACGAAACAATGTCCGACCAGCCTGAAACTTCACATGTTTGATAAAATTCCTCTCCTGAAGACATCCACGTGCCAATAGGTAGTCACAGTCATAGCGCCACCTGCTGACAGGAGGAAGTTTGGCATAAATCTGTGATTTTCTCAGGTTTTTTGTATGTTTCGGCTTAAATTTATATCGTACGCTGTTCACTGTCGTGGTGGGGCCACCGGGCGGCGGTGGGCCGGTGGTGCGAGGTCCTTTTCATCGCTGCTTGCAGCTTTAATGTTAATGTTGTTTTCGTGTGTTTACATGGATAAATATGGTCACTGTGTAAATACACAGTATAGTTACACAGATCTTATTGCCACATTAGATCGTTATGATAACATATTATATGCCTTCAGTGATTTCCTGAAGATAAACACCAAATAATAACACAACTGGAATAACTACAGCAGTCGCGATCGTCTGATTTCATATGAAGCAAGAGATCGCAATGATATATGATGACGTGTGCAGGTGTTGAAGTGCTGTCCCAATTCTTAGGGGTAGGTTTTGAAGCCCTTTCCCCATAACTCTCGGTTGTAAGGGCCATGGGGAAGGGGTACAAAAATAGAATTGGGATTGGGCCCATGGGTCCGGCGATCATACAACCAGTGCTCATTTTTCGGAGAGGCTCATTTTATTTGGTCAAAACCAAAAAGTGTAACTTTGTGCCCCGTTCTCCCCTATGTTTGCTGCTTATCAATAACCTGAAATTCACCCATTCAGGTTGGTCATCGAGTAAATGGATGACGGCACACTTCATGGTTCATCAGGCTGTTTACAACCTTGCTGCATAGCTACATATTAACACATTAACAAATCGACTCATAATCGCTTAGCTATCATAACCGTTTTGTTATTCATTTTTAGCTTTAATTACAAAACATTTCAACCAGTTATTACAAAGGAAAAAATGCATCAACACAACAAAGCACGGTCTAATTAAAGGGTTTTTGAAAATGAGCTTGCATGCAGTGTGTAACACGGCTCTAAGTGAAGTGAAATGAACAGCTAAGGCTTAAATCTGAAAGTGCAGTGTTTAAAACTATTGATTCATCCATAATAGAGTCGATTCATAGTTCCTCAAATGAGTCGCCGTGCTTACGAGTCTTTAGCCGTTTCGGCATTACGTGATCACGAAACATAAGCCCTGCCCATTTGTGCGCGCGCAACCCCGGGAGATTCGAAACCACCAACCCCGCCTACAAACCACAGCGGCGAGCAAAGGTTGCCAGATTGAATTTGATTTGGCAGCTAAAAACCTTTTAGATAGGGTTTGGATTGGAATGAGTCAGCTACATCTGGCAACATAGAGAAGAGCACTGTGCTCAGCTGGATATTATAGGAAGTGTGCAAATGAACCACAGACGAAACTTCCCTCTGAGGAGTGCTTTTGAAATCTATAAGCTTACAACGGAGGATTCGTCAATCGTTTGTTAAAGGATCAGAAAAGACTTGATGTATGCAGGGGTGGACTAGCCATAGAGAACAGCGGGACATTTCCCTGGCCTGCTATCCTACAAGTGAGTGCGTGCGATTAAATCAGTTGCATCATTGTTTTCTCCAGCTTGTAAATGATGCATTTAACTGTGTTTTGTAACTTTTAACCGCTTGTAGTGTGTCTGGTTAACTTGTATTCTCATATCGCGTCTAAAAGCACGTTGTAAACGTGACGTGTCGCTTTGTTTATGGATTAAAATGCGTTTGTGAGCTCGTGTTCCTCTGCTGTTTGTCGTTGCTATGGCTACATCAGCTCTCACACACGTGCGGCGGCCCTGTTTCATAATGGTTCAGCTTTTGCCGCTGTGTGCACTAATACTGAATGTGTGTCGTTGTTTTTACTTATAGTTAAGAATAGAGCAATTTGCTGGAAGACCGGGGGGTTAGATTGAGGGTTGAGGTGTCTGAAATACCGGCGACTCCCGGAAAACACAAGTGTTAGCAGATATGCTCACACACAAACACACAAACACTATGACTACTTCAATATTGATAAGCCGTAGTGGGCATTCTCTCGCGCTGAATGATGTCGACCAATAGCAACAGACTGGGACATCAGTCCAATCAGCGCAGTTTAGCATCGCGCTAAGGAGGGGTTTTGGAACAAATGAATCGCTGAACAATTCATATAGGAGTCGCTGGGATAACAAGGTAAAAATAAATGCTAATTATAAGACAATGAAAGTGTTTTTTGACCATGCATGCATATTAGCCTGCTGTTAGAGACCCCCAAGACCAAAATATGACCCTTTTAACGTATAATAGGGGCTCTTTAAAACAGCAATAGACACTAGCTGCTTATATTGTAGCAGTGAGCTTGGAACGCGACAGATTTAAACATGACGAAGATTTCTCCAGAAACAAGCGACAACATCAGGTCTTTGTGAAGGGCAGGGCACTCCCTTGCTGACATCAGGGCTTTCCTGTTGCAGTCGGGTGTGCACGTCTCCAACACCACTATAAGACGACACTATTAACGTCAAAGACCTGCTGGCCTACTTAGAAAAACAGCTTCAAGGAAAATTAACAGGTATTGTGTTTTATCATCTCAAACAGTATTTCAGTAACAGTTATTTCAAAGTGGTATTAATAAAATTATTGTACGTGTTTGTTGTATAGCACTGCACTTAAAATTATTGACGACATACTGCACGAGGACGATGAGCGGTCTGCTAAAAAGATTCAGTGTGAGCTTCTGTCCAGAATGCAGTTAAAAGTATCAGTCTGCACTATCAGGAAATCAGTAAAACAACTAGGGTGGACCTACGGAAAAGCCAGGTAAAAGCCAGGTTATTCTACGTCCATCCATGCATCTCTTTATTTAGGCTTTTTGCTTACCCGTCCCACGTATTTATTAATAGGACAGACCCTATAATCCGTGACCACAACAAGGTCCTTCGTCTTAGTCAAGTTCAGCAGTGGATGTCTGACCAGGAGACCTTTGACAGCGTGATATTTTCAGATGAAACGACCATGGCTTTAGAACGCTTTGCGCTGATGTGCTATCGGAAAAAGGGTCGCCATGTTGTGAAACCGAAAGCAAAGCATCCAGTAAAGCTTCATGTCTGGGGAGCCATATCCCGTCAGGGACCTGGACCGCTAGTTGTGTTTGAAGGTGAGTTGAAATCTTTTTAACATGACTGAATCATTTCTTTGCAGTTTTTTTTATTTATAACATAATTTTTTGTATTTTCTGGAATTATGGACAGATGTTTTTACGAAGACAGCATAATAAAATCTAATCTGGCGCCATATGTAAAACAACACTTTAAAGGACCACATCGGTTCTTCCAAGGTAGATGCAGTATTTAGGCCAACCGTACCAACTGTATGTGTGTGTGTGATATTTTATGATTTACATTTACTTCAGAATCTTACACAATCTAATGTGTTTTTTTTTTTTTTCAGACAACGACCCGAAACATACAGCGGCACGGCAGTGTATTGCTGCGGAGGGGATCAACTGGGTGAAAACCCCAGCTGAGTATGTTTTGTTTTTCTTGGTATAGCCTACTAACAAAGTAACGAAGTGAACAAGTGACACATTTTTCTAAATTGTCCGTTTTCGTTTGCAGATCACCAGATCTCAATTCTATCGAGCTGGTTTGGCATGCCCTGAAGGAATTCATCAGATGTGAGGTCAAGCCAATAAATAAAGACCAGCTTCTTAAGGCCATCGAGACATTCTGGTGGCATCGTTTGACAACAGCTGTCTGCAACAGATACATTGACCACCTTCAGAAAGTTTTGCCAGCTGTGGTAAAGCACAATGGAGGCTCCACTGGAATGTAGCAGATGTGTTTAAACTTGGTAATATTTATTAAACAGGCATTGGATTTGTCCATATCAATATCTTGTCTCTTATTCATAAATGATTGCAATTTTACAACACATAAACTAAGACATACTGTACACAGTGTATATATATATATATATATATATATATATATATATATATATATA
>CAIGQQ010029579.1:761436-784562 GCA_903798035.1 Danio albolineatus
GGGGGGGGGGCTGGCAGAAGGGGAATAAGGCTCGGCGGAGCGTCTCTGCTTTTGCAGAGGTGCAGTGGTAGTCGGCACTGGTACATTATGAGTGTTAAATATTGTCAGTAGTGGTATGTAAAGAAGCGAAAAAGGGGTCAGCTAGAACGCCACTGCAGTAGCAGTGGTGCTATGTGTGGGTGTAGCTCGACGAAGCATCTCCGCTATTGCAGAGGTGCAGTGGTAGTCAGTATTGGAAGTTATGGAAGTTGACGCATGAAAGTAAAAGCTGTCAGTAGTGATGTGTAAAGGTGAATGAATGAATAAGGGTTCAGCTAAAGTGTCACTGCGATTGCAGTGATTTAAATGGGTGAGTGTAGCTCAGCGGAGCATCTGTGCTGCTGCCTTGGTTTCGTGTGTGGGTCTGGTGGCATATGTGCTCCCACCAGCATATGCTGCTGTATTTATGAGGGGGGTGTGATGATAGTGGTACTGGGAAGCAAGTATATATGAGCTGGTTTGGAGCTTCACTGCTGCAGCGATTAAAGCTCAGGGCAACCCCTAAATAGGGCCAACCTGTGGTGAGAGTAAATGGAAGGGTTTGAGTTAGGAGGAAACTATAAATGAAGAAATAAGGGGAATGGTAGTGAAGGAGCTTGTATGTTAATGGGATGGGCGGGGGGGGGGGGGGGGGGGAACAGCAGAATAAAGCTTATGCTTAGAATGCATGTGGGAGAAAGTCAGCTGGAAAGGGTTAGCTGGGTGGAATAGCTCTACTGTGGTGTAAGGAAGCTAAGGGGGTTTTAAGATGGGTGTGTGGGGGAGGGGATGTCAAAATGTGTATAAAATGTCCTGTGTGTAATTGATCTTGTTTTGCTATGGGTAGTAAAGTACAATAATTCCTTCATCCCACAAGTTAGATCAGATAGGGGAATTTGGGATAAAAATGATGTCAGATTGAAACAGTGAGAATATGGCATTGAGGGCCTGAGCTGTGTGAGTGGGAATGCATCCTTGCGTGGAGCGTGAATGTATTTAGAATGGATGTGGAATGTAACAGGCTGGATGAGGGTCAGATTCTGCGGTTAGCTTCTCCGTCTCTGAAAAACAATAGAAAATCGGAAATGAAATGTTATACAACATGGTACATGTAGAGCAGACATAATGAGTTGTTTTGGCTGATATCAGGGTGAGGCATCTTAAAGGGGCAAGTGCAATTGTGATTTTACATGCTTTGTTAATGTGTGCTACAATAGTTTGTAGTCATAATGTGCAAGGATAAAAAGGTGGGCCTTCGTTCCCCTGCAGGGTGGCAGATGAATGGAGAGCTGGTGGTCCAGGAAGTACCTCTTGAAGACTGAACCAGTGAAGTAATAGCAGAGTTTAAGTTTAAACCCCTTAGTGTCATAGAATTGTTTAACAACAAAGCAAATCCATCTAACGTTGAGTCGATGGATGAAACAATCACTGCATTGCCAGAAACACCCTTCTTCCATTCATATCGGGCAAGCAAAAGGTTTGTCTTTGTAATTTTTTTTATTTTTATTTTTTTTAATTTTATTTATTTATTTATTTATTTATTTATTTTCCCCTTCTCTAAAACACTGAACTTGAAACTTATATCCCCACATGGTATCCAGAATAAATGTTTATCGTGGGCTTGTTTTAATCCATGATAAAATAGCGTTATATTTGGATACACTGACGAGCAAATCTGGCCCAGTTCATTCACAAGGCTTTTTCACGGAGTCCATTCATAAATCTGTCATGGGCGAGACCGTCTCAAGTTGGGATCTCATTGGATGTTGACGCTTCTTCAGCTATTGGCTCAAAGGAGTGTCAATCAAAGTCGCGGCCATTTTATTGGCTGAATGTCACAGTGTTTATATTGTGACTTGACTTGCTGTTCTAGTGAAAGAAAGTGCTCCAGCGATCAGCTTGGATTCAACCGTGCGTTTCATGGAGGTTTGTCGACGTAAGAATATACTGCGGACTAATGTTTTCCGGATTATATTTCGTGAACCCTTGCAGTCTGGTTGCTTCAGCTGTTGGAATATAATGCATCTGTGGACCGGCGGGAGGTTTGAGGTGAGTTTTTGGGTTGAAATCATTCTATTCACGCTGGTCTCGTCTTCCAGATTATTTATAAAATGTTTTAGTTGGAGAGTACTTATTTTGCGGGGCTTCTCCTCAAGCATGCGATGTACATTACTGCGGGTGAAGTCCGGCTTCTTTGCATAGGCTTGGATCGCCGGCGTCTTTGAGTTTAGTCGGAGTTGTCTTTTGAGAAGCATATTGAAGGCGGAAGAGCTGGTGGGCTGGCGTCTTGCGGGGCTCGATTGCTGGCGAGGCGGAAGTGTCGGCAATTTCATTATGTTGCTGTGATGAAGCTGGGGTGGTCCTGTTTTCTTAAAAACGTGGTCTGGATGATTTCCTGTTTGGTGCTGTACTTTGTGTAGCCTTTTTTGATTGTCCGGGTTGAGAAAGTTCAGTTTGAGCGTTGGAGAGCTGGGGATAGCGGGCGTGGCGTTACCGGGCGGCTTCTTGACGTGTCCATGGTGGGCGAAGTCTGGGGAGTAATGGCGGAGTACAGCTTATGAGATCGGCTTTATTGCATCGTGGTGGGACGGGAATACCGGCGTCTGAAAGATGTTTACGGAGTTCCAGGATGGTGATTTTATTGGAGACATGGGATGACGATCTGGCGGAGGCATCGGAGGAAGCTGGTGAAGGTAGGTGGCGGCTTGGCGATGGTGAATTCGGGCGGCGTTGTGTTATCGCCGCGCGGATGGGCCTGCGACCTCTCGCTGGGGCCTCGAGTCCGTTTGCTGACGGGGCTGCCTGTCGTTGCGCCTCTGCGGGCGTGTCGGAGAGAGCTGAGCTTTCACTGGTTGTCATGGCGTTGTTGTTGTTGCTGTTATTTCCATTTTGTCGGCGTCAATTCTTGTTGAGAAGTGTCTTGGTTGTCTGACTGGTTGGTTGGCTAGTAGGCTGGTAGGTTGCTGAGGCGTGTTGCTTAGCTTGTGTATTCTTCCAAAACGCAGATAGAGTGGTAGGGAAAGAACTGATCCATTTATAGTAAGCTTGGATCGCTCTGATTGGATTATTGCTGATTACAGATGATCAGCCAGGCGTGCTAATCATATCACGAGCTCCTCTCGAAATTAGTTTATGAAACTTCACTTATTTAAAGGGAACCTATTTCAGAGTGCACGAGAGTGTTTTAAATGTAGTGGCAGTTGGTCAAATATTTGTAACCTAGTCTATAATAAACAATAATTGTTGATAAAACTGCGATCAGTGGACGTGCTCCATCGGCTCGATAACCTTAACATTATTTTGTGCTGTGCCACGATTTTCATATCTTGTGCGCTTGATGGTCAAACAAACCATGATGGTCAAACAAATCAAAACGTTCTTTTCACCCCAATGCAATTTAATTTTTACCGTCGCCGCACGTAAAAAGCGCGTTTTGAACTAGAGACATCTGTATATATATTAATTTTGCTGTGGCGACCTTTGATAAATAAAGGGACTAGGCCGAAGGTAAATGAAGAAATTAATGAACGTATATAAACCAATAAAAACTATTTCTGTTTGTTTAGGTATGGGAAAAGGAAAAGGTCAACAGAAAATGTCCCCTTCCTCCGGGATGTCTGCCTTCTTTTATCTCCCAGAGACTGCGTGGTTCCACGCTCTACCAGAAAAAACATTCCTGGCAAAGGAAGGTTATATAGTGTCTGCAGTCCAGTTTAGAAAGGAGTAGACTGCAGAGGAGGTCCTGCAACATCTGAGGACCCTTTTTACATCAAAACTGAAAAACAGCACAAAGTAAGCAATAATCTACTGAACATATACCAAATAGTGTTCACTAGTCTCTAGTTATCTAGTCTCTGTCTCTAGTGGATCTGATAATTTGAGTATGTACTTATAAATGTATTAAATAGAGCAGTCTGAACACAATAAAAGTATAGATTTTAGTTGTATAATGATAAGTCTAAACTTAAAATTCCTTAGGATCACAATAATGATGGCCACCTACACAAAGTTGATTAAGCAAATCGGAGCCTGGTCGAACTCTTGATGGTGGTGTCATGTGCAAGCTTTCCAAGGACAAGACCATCTACCTCCAGCCATCAATTGAACTTATTGATGAAGAAGAGATGACAGGCAAAGTAAGTTTTATGGATGTATATGGATATATGGACTAGTATCAGTTTCATTACCATTATACCGTCATAAAAAACAATGCGCTCATATAGGAGACTAGGATTGAATATTGAATATAATTTGTTTAATTAGAAAGAGAGAGGTGGGGAAAGATGACAAGTTGCGCACCAAGTGACCTGATCTTGAAATAGGACACAACTTCTGAACTAAACGCGGCAATTTGTAAATTGTGCAACAAAATGGTATAAAAGGGATAGTGCCCGTTGAAAAACCTGTACTGATGCAGTGACAAATTACTTGGCCAAGGAAATATATTATATTAAATAAAAATTTAAATGATAAAAGTTGTTAATATTATTGTGCAGGTTTTTTTGTTATGGTTTCAGTATTAGTGTTTGGCGTTCAGTTTCAGAGCGGTTTGGGCACAAGCCAACAGTTTTGTGATGCTGTCTGTGCCTTACGTCTTAATTTATTTATTATTTACGGTAGTACCATACACCTGTCACGGATTGGTCAGGCTCTCCCGGCATTAAATCACAGCGAGCACTTTCACCTGAGTATTAATCACGCACAGCTGCATCCCATCACTGAGCATTCCATAAGAACTCTCTCTTCACAGCACTCAGTGTCCGGGCTTGTTTATACGAAGCGGACTGTGAGGCTGCCCTCTTCTGAGCAACATTTACTTACCGTCTCTCTGTTTCTCCCTAGTCGTTCCAGTATCCAGTCTGTGGTGTGTTTGTCATATGTCTGTCCTCTGTCCAAGATATCTGGTGTGTGCTGTCCATCCTCCTCTTGTGTCTCACCCATTCTGCTGAAGAGAAAGGACTATTGTCAGCCAGCTCATCCACCATCCCTACCTGCACTCCCGTTAATGTTCATTGTTGTCTAAATAAACTGTTTAACGTATCACTTACCCCGTCTGTCCGTCTGCTACATAACAACACTGGGGTAAAATAGGGAATGCCATAAATTTGGATACCACCCAAGCCTGATATGGACAATATATGGTCCGTTAAACAAATGAATCTAAATATAAAACTAACTTTACTTATCATAGAACACGTACTGCTGATGATGTGACAATAAAAGTGATTTGATTCAATATTTTGGTTATATCTCTTTGAAAAACAAAGTTTAAATGTCATATATGTTAAATCTATAATTATAAAGGCAGAAAAACATACTTTAAAAGATGTTTTTGTAACATTTATCCATGATTAATCAGCGGATCACTCGTATGTCAGTTTATAGACAAACCAGCTGATCGACGCGACTAAAAACTCCAGTATCCCTGTATCTGTGTTTACACTCAGTAAACAGCGGTGAGTTCGGTGGACTGATGACCTTCACGGCCAATCACAGTCATTTTGGTTTAGCATGTGAACACAACGGCAAATCAGCACTGTTAAGGAATGTGCTCAAATGTTAGCTGGAAATGGACAGTTGGAAATTGATAGGAAATTGTCAGTTGGTGTTTCTGTGTAGAGTTTGCATGTTCTCCCCATGTTCGCGTGGGTTTCCTCCGGGTGCTCCGGTTTCCACCTCAGTCCAAACACATGCGCTATAGGGGAATTGAATAAACTAAATTGGCCATGGTGTATGAGTGTGTGTGTGTGTGTGTGTGTGAATGAGTGTGTATGGATGTTTCCCTGTACTGGGTTGCAACTGGAAAGGCATCTGCTGTGCAAAACAGATGCTGGAATAGTTTGCGGTTCATTCCGCTGTGGTGACCCCTGATGAACAAAGGGACGAAGGAATGAATGAATTAAAAAAAAAGTTAACAAAAATTGTATGCGTACATAGTCGGACTAACCAGGTCTTGTTTACATTTCTTTTGTTAGTGTAATTGCTTCTATTGTTTAATTATTTAACATTAAGTCACTTTGCAAAGAAGCATTTGCAAAAGGACAAAATATTAAAGGAAACGTGAGGGTTAAAATAAAACATTATTAATTAACAGCTTATATGTAATGTCTTGCTTGATCTTTTCCCCCATTTTAAAAAAAGGACACTGGAAAGGAATCGCCAGATGCTGTAGATGTCACTGATGTCAGTCAAGAGCAACTCAATGAGGACTCAATGTTAAGCCCTGCCCTGCCTGCCAGCCCTGCTCATGCGATGCCAAAAGATGATCCACCCGAATCATTTGATTCCCAGTTGCATGAGGAAAGTTCATGGAACACTGTCATGCTTGATGTATACGAGGAACAGCCAGATGAGGTCATTCAATTAGAAAATATTGATCTGTCTACTGACCCATCTATCATTGACATGATTTCTGCCAGGTCAGGTATGGTGCCAACTGAGAGTGAAACTGAAGCCTCTGGTTTCAAGATAATTGATGGAATCGGTAGTAGTCTCATGGACAACAACAGATGAAAAACAAAAACAAAATTGGGAGTGGATTTAAGTAGTTTGTAATAGGGCTGCATGATATTGGAAAAAAAAAACCTTTTTCAAGATTTATATTGTAAAATTTCACAAGATAACATGAATAGCTGTATTTGGTAAAAAAAAAAATGTTTAGATTAATTGGGATGATTTTGTAGGGCAGTGCATCTGCGTAAATTATAATAAACAAATTACAAGCGTAGATGCATATACTAGAGCAAATATACAAAGGAAGAAGTCTAATAGTATTCAGGTAGAGAAATAAAGCCAAACATACATAAAAAAAAATGATTTAGTCTTGTACTGTATAAACAAAGGTGCAGTGTGTAACTTTGACACCCAGTGGTTGAAATAGATATTGCACTCCTGGTGCAAAACATGCAAACGCAGGTTAGCAGATTGGCAACACCAACAGGATTATGTCTGACTATCGAGCTTAAGGCTGATTTAAGTCGTGCTCTAAATAAAAGCAACAGCAAGCAATAGAAGTAATATTTTACATATTAAAATCCGTTTTTGTTCTAACCAACACTTGAACTTAATATATTAGTAATGGCTTCTATTTCTCACAGCTGAAAAACTGACAATGTTCAGCTCAGGTACACCTCATGTGCTTTATTCAGTGTTAAATGCTAATAATGTGAGTCTACATGACATTTATTGACACACTACTGAAAGCAACAGCAGATAGTTCACATCAGACCAATAACATAAAATAAACAGTTTGAAACTGAATTCCCGTCACGTAGTGTGTTGTTAGGACACGCGGTTTATGCTCCTAATATTTATATTATTTGCTTTATAAAAACTACCTCATATGAAGCTCATTTCGGAGTCTGCTACGGTTTACTGTTTTTGGTCATGTACATATGCTTTGAGAGCCTTCCTGACTGAATGAATGAAATATCTTGTTGTCCACCAAGGCAACCGGGGGTGCTGAAATATATTTGGCTAAACTGGCATTGGGGGGGTTAAAGTTCCAGCACGTAACACACATTTTCAAAGCAGAATATCTGACTTCAGCTTTGTTTTTCAGATGAGCAAGAATGTTCACTTGGCATTGTAAGGTCCAGCCAGATAGTCCAACGGCGTTGTCTACTGCTGGATGAAGGCTCCTTTGCATGGGCACAATGTTGATTTACTTAGAGTTTAACTCATATTTGACTCCAGTTTTGATATAAGATGGTTTTAGAAAATTAATATGTTTGTTCTCGTTTTATCTGACTCCAATTTATAATTTATATTACTTTATTAATTTAGTAGTTTACTTTGCAGTTATTCTTTAATGAAATTACTCTAACTCTATCACATTTCATCTTAATGCATTTACTCTGACTCACCATAGTGATTTGCAATGAATAACATAATTAAAGTCAGACGATAAGTTGGAATATATAGGATCTCCATCTAACGTGTTATGTTTAGTCTATCATGAAGTCTAGAACATTCTTAACTTATCTGAGTAAATAATTTCAGAGTAACAAAGATAAATTCAAATATAACAATTTATTAGTCAGGTAAATGTGTATTATGCCAATTCATTCAGTCAATTCATAAACGATCGATACAAAACATAAAATTCTCAAAGATAATTCCAAAATCAAAAGATGCATACCTGACTTCGCATATACATAGTGTGGAGCTTAGATGGCTTCACACTATGGGCCACTTTGGTTACAAAGAGCGCTCTGACCAGCTGGAAACTTCCTTAAGTAGTCAAAACCAAGGAATAGGAGGGGTGTGTGTTGAATAACAAAAGGCATTTACATTCAGTGAGGGTTTCTGAACCCCCGGTGAGGGCACACCCTTAGCAGTGGTGCAAAAGATACCTGAAGTCATATATTTATTATTTGGTTATGTCTATTTCTGAGGGAATGAGACCATTGTACCAGTCGCACTGAGACATTTCAAATGATATCAAACATGATAGATAAAGTCACTTGCAAGTCACTTGAACAATTCATACTTTGAGATGTCCATTTTGTGTGAGTTAAGTGAGAGGAAGATAGAGGGGGTTTTGGGAGATACTTCAAATGTAAATGAAGGGAAGAGCCGATTTGTCTGTGTTTTCAGCTCATGTCTTTGAATTGCCAAAGACATCAAAGGATTTGAGAACTCAAAGTCTTACAGCATGTTTCTTTAATATCAGCAAATATATTATGATGTTTGTATGCTTTACAAGAGTAAAAAAAAATGGCATACAGCACCTTTAAAAACCTTTTACAACCATACTATGTCCTTATGCCCAAAACTCTCTTAAAATGTCTGGCCCTAAAAACACGTGCAGTTGATAAACTTACACTTTTTATGGTTAAACTGAAATGATTGCAGATCCTGCGATATGACTATTGCGGATTCACACATTGCAATATTGACACTAAAATGATATATTGTGCAGCCCTAGTTTGTAAGCTGTAAAAATTTTAAGTAACTTTTTGTGTTGTTCAAACTTATTGTTAAAGGGAGTGGCAATATGCAGCACTTTTCAAAAGTGATGTCAGTGACAGTGAAAGTCTACACTTATCACACGAATTAGAGGAAACTGTCAGTTACTTCAGAGGAAAGGTAAGAATGATATTTTATTCCGAATTAGTGGTGAGCAAGGACCTGATTTGTCAATGTGATGAAAATAAGGTCAAAGGAGCTAATTAATACAAAGATAAGATGCCCACAAAAAATGTATTGCACTTTTGTACTTGTTCTCACTGAATAATGATGTGTCCTTAATGTATAACTTGTATATCTATTTGTCAAAAGGGACATGGCAGGAATTTTAGAAGTCTTGGCCGAAAAAATTGATGACAACAGACCATGCTACTTCAATATAAGCCGGAAACATATCTGGGACAGCGCAAAACTCACAATGACACTGAGGTCATTCTGCGCATCAAACAGAATTGATGTCAAATTTATGGATGACCTGGGAGCAAGTGAGGGAGCAGTCGATTCAAGTGGACCAAGGAGGGAGTTTCTAACTCTTCTTATGGAGAATCTCAAACAGGGGGCATTATTTGTTGGTCCAGATGATGCGAAATTTCTGCATTTCTGCAGTAAATGTAACTAAGTATTGTAGATTATTGAGTAAACATGCCATATATACTGCTCAAAGAAAATGAAGGGAACACTTAAACAACACAATGTAACACCAAGTGTTTATTTTTTGAGCAGTATATGATGTATATTTAAATTAATCTTTAGGCTAGTTTGGAATTGTTGATAATTAATATTTCATATTCTTTGTCTTTGTAATTTTTTTTTCCAGCAATGCAGAATGATGATTATTTTTATGCTGGTGTAGCCATTGCCCTCTCTGTGGTTCACGGGGGACCAGGACCACAGTTTCTATCGCCAAGACAAGGCATTAACAACAAACCCCAAGGCTACAATCATTACTGTGGAAGAGGTCACAGACCCGATGCTCAGCATCAGCTTGCAGAGAGTAAATTTTCTCAGAAATGTTTTGTCAGGTATTATTATTGTTTAAAATGTTTACACACAATGTTCTTGTTCTACTTCCTGATTTTAGTTAGCTTCTGGGGACTATGAAGCCATTGAGAATATTGAGACCATCTTAGATATGGCTGGAACATGTACCATTGTAACCTTAAAACAGTCAGAAAGGTTGCATTGGACACAGCACATTGGTACTGTCTTTGGCGTAGCCGCTCTGCATTTGAGAGGTACGTACTGTTGTTCATATTTTTGTGCACTACAATTTATAATCACGTCTTTAAGGTACTTTAAATAGGTAATACATTTCTAAGCACCAGTTGCATCATTAACATTTTATGTAAACCTGGCATTTAGCTTTATCAAAATGCACAGTAATAATTACTGTATTTACTATTACAATAGTTTTTATTTAAATTAGTACAGCAAGTCGGCGCAATAGCCTAGTGGTTAGCGTGTCAACATATGGTGCGGCATCACTTCATCACTTCTGATTACTGTCCTGTCTAATGAAGACAAAAAGGCCAAAAACAAATCTTTAAAAACAAAAAATTTGTACAGTAAAGGCACAGTATGTTATTTTTGGCTGTTAGAAGATACATATTCACAACAAACAAAGATGTATTTAATGCTGCCATGACTGAAAACAAACAATAGAATTGTGGTCTTCGTTATATCCTACTTTTTATGCTGCTATATGCAGTCTAATAAAACACTACATATTATGTCCATTTTGTGTTGGACATGCTCCATCTGACTATTTAAATCAACTTATTTCTTTGCAATTGAAAAATCTTCTAAACATTTGGGATAATACAAGTAAATGTGTAAGCAAAATATATAACACTATCCCTGAGGTTTTTATATCTTTATTGAAAGAAAATTATACATATTGTGCCTAAAAAATATATTACAATCTTTAGTGATGCATAGAATAACTCATTAAAAAAAAACATGAAACATTTCTGTCTCAAAGAAGGGAGACTGGAGTCAAGATCAGCAACAATCGGGTATATAACATAGGGAATATGGAAGAGCAATGCAGATAATAGTCTATTGATAGACTTGCTTATCTGAGAGTTCTTAAATGGAGGTGTCGGGTAACAATCCGGGGGAACACAAAAACATGAGGAGCAAAAGGTAACAAAGATGGCATCCAGGTAAGTATTGAGCAGAAAGTGTCAAGGAAGTTAATATTGTGAACTGTAGACTGGAAGGGGTTTAATGGGGAACTGATGATGGAGGGCAAAGAAGTTCTTTGAGCAAAGAGGTAAGTTCTTTGAGCAAGGCGCCAAACACCTCTCTGTCCCATGTGTAAGTTCACCTTGTGTGTGTGTATGTGAGAGAGAGCGCGAGCAAGAGTTGCTTTGGATAAAAGTGTCTGCTAAATGTTGGAGGAAGGGATTCATCTGCGAGCTAGCAGAAGCTGTTGCAGAGTGAGAGAAAGGTTTTAGAGGGGACACAAAATGCTGGGTGATTAATCTGTCTCTGTATGGGACTTATCTTGATGTGACTTGTATTGGCGGGACTTAGCGTCTTGCAGGGGAGGAAAATCACAGAAATATTCTTGCTTTTATTGTTGTAGGGGTCCAAGCTACATTAAATAGACCGATAAGGGATTTATTAGCTCCTTTCAATGAAACTGATCTTGACGATTCGAATCATTGATTCGACTCAATAGAGTCAGATTGATTCAGATTAAAAGATTCACACTTTATCTACCATTTGTCTAGCAAATAGAAAAACATTGTGTTAACCAATCTTGTTTATATTATTTACGTGGCCAACGATGATAACATAACACAGTATTGGGTTACTTTTAGCAAGGTAACAAAATCTACAGCTCGAGACAATGACTGATAAGCACATAAACGAGAACACAGTTCGTACAAAATGAGAACAAAGATTTATTGAGCTACACTACGATACATGAAACTAACTACATAATAAGTAAACAACAAACAAACGCACACACACATTCACACATACACACAGAGGCAGTTCAGAGGATGCAAAATGAGTTGACAACAGTCACAAATCAATTCTAGTATTTCTTACTAGATCTTAGAATCACACCTGAGAAACCACAAAAGCAGAGATTGAGCTTATCTTTAACTGCTTAAGATTAATCAGCAACAGGTCAGTTAGAGACAAAGTTAGTTCGTGTTACTTGTGATTTTGCTGAAGTTTTGAATCTTGAATTTCCCTCGCCGGCCGGCTTGGCCTCGGGAAGCACGTTGGTCCTGACTGGGTGGTGACTCGCTTCGGTGACGTCTTTCAGTTCACTCCCTCGTGATTGGCTGTTGTTCTGGGTTACCGGGGTGACGGTCTCTGACGAGTGTCGGTTTGCGGAAGCTCGTGCGGTCTCGGCTGGGTCGAAACTTGCACGGAAAGTTCTTGGTGACCCAATCGCGTGGCGGTGCTGTGTCCGTGCAGGCGAGAGGGGGCAGAGTGCACAGCTGGCAGGAGCGAGCTTGATGCAAAAAGCAAATATTTTACGGTTGCAGGGCGGTTTTAAGCGACCTGGTCTGGTCCATCCCTGTGGCTCCATCTTCCAATGAGCAGTGACCATGAGGAGCGGGTACACGCCCCACATCATGTAGTAAAAGGTCAATCATTAACAGAGAATGCATGTTGGTTTCACGTGGTAAAATCCCTTGTAAGTTTGTAACTCTTATATTAAAGGTTACAAAATGAATATTACTTCGTACTAGAAACTTTTCATTTACATCAATGTATTGTAAATGTCACTAGTTTCAGTTTAATACCAAACACTATACATTTCAGACACACACAGAACTTTTATCTGTTAAAACAGCACATTGACTAACCTGGTTGGTTGAAACACACACAACATATGAGGAAAACCTATAGCATATTATTTCAAAAGATGCATCTGCCTTTGTTTCGATATTTCAAGAGATTGTCTTCAATTTCATGTATGGATTAAAAATCCAGAGATCTCTCAGTCTCTAGGAATTGAACATTTGGCGGGCGAACAGTGCGCCCTAAGGCCAGCACATGACCAGTGAGTCCTTAAAACAGTCTCGTGACACGAAGCCCGCCGAAATTTCTGTAAAACGCCTTTGTTTAAGATGTAATAATTACCGAAGTTAGCCGAAGGGTCTTTCGAACATCTGCCAAAGTGCTGCACAAAAACAGGGTCCTCTTGTTCTGTTATGTGAGGCACGGTGTGCCTAATTTGCAGGCCTGGTTCGAACTGGTTTTGAAAGTTCTGCACATCTTCTGCAGTGAGTCCTTACATGAATAATGAACTGTAAGTCCTTGTCTTTCCTTTGAGCCGTCATGATCTCTTCCTTTAACAGGGGTCTTGCTGATGTTGTACTGGTTTCTGCACATGTTGAAGTATGCTGACAAGCTAGAGCGAAGGACCACGGTATACCCGGCTCTAGCTGGGCTTCTACCACCTGGACCATAGCCCCTATAGAATCTGATGAAAGCTCCTTGGTGTACTCAGGTATGTTTTTTTCTGAGAGTGTTGTCAATCGGGTAATGCATCTGCATCAACATTTTCCTTTCCAGGCCGATACCGAATGCTGAAGTGGAAATCAGCTAGCTTCGCAACCCATCTGCATCCCGTTGCATTTAGCTTAGCAGACGTCAACACATAGGTGAGGGGATTATTGTCGCTATAGACTGTAAAAGTTGGGGCGTAGTAAAGATAATCCCTGAATTTCTCTGTAATAGCCCATTTGAGAGCCAGGAACTCCAATTTACCACTGTGCAAATTGTAATTCTGCTCTGCTGTTGTCAATGTCCTTGATCCATAAGCAATCACTCTCAATTTTCCCGCCTGCTGTTGGTACAGAACAGCTCCCAATCCTAGGTTTGATGCATCAGTGTGCAGTACGAAGGCCTTTGTAAAGTCTGGGAACCCGAGCACAGGTGGCTTGACAAGGCAATTAATCAATTCCTCGAGTGTTTCCTGATGTTGCTCCGTCCATTCAATTAACTGACTTGATGAGGCCACATGATTCTTGAGGTGAGTCCATCTTTTCCCTTTAGTTTTTGTTTGTGTCTTGCTACTGTCATTTTTCAGCAGGCCATACATGGGGCAAGCATTCCTTGAGAAGTCTTTGATGTAAGGTCGATAGTAACTCAACAAACATAAGACCTTCCTCAACTCCCCTACTGTGGTTGGTCTCTTGTCCTTTAGAGCTGTCACTGCTACAGTGTCTGCTGGATCCATTCTGCTCCCTTCTTTTGAGACAATCCTTCTCAGGTAACGTACCTCCTCCTTGAACAGCTCACACTTTTTCGGTTTCAACTTCACTCCATATGACCCTAACCGCTGCAGGACTTTTCTTACTGCCTCAACATGCTCATCAAAGGATTTTGTGAAGACCAGTACGTCGTCCAGGTAAGGAACACAGATGTTGTCTCGCAGTCCTTCCAAACATCCTTCCATGAATTGCTAAAATGCCGCTGGAGCGTTCATGAGCCCGAAGGGGATACGGATCCACTCATAAAGACCCCATGGGGTGCTAAAAGCTGTTAATGGCTGGCTTTCTGGTGTCACAAAACCCTGATGGTACGCCTTCCCCTGGTCTAACAGAGAGAACCATTGATTTCCTCCCAAACCATCCAAGATATCCTGTACCCTGGGGATTGGTTGGCGGTCAGGCACTGTCTTCCGATTGAGGTCCCGGTAGTCAATACACAATCTTAGACTGCCTTCCTTTTTTCTGACACACACAATCGGAGATGAGTAAGGTGAATGTGATCTTCTAATCCACCCCTGAGCGATCAGGTCATGCAGATAATCTTTCATCTCTTGGTATAATGGCTTTGGAACAGACATATACATCCGTACAACAGGAGCCTGATCTGTTAGACTGATGCTCAATTGTAGGTCTCTGACACACCCAATGTCCTCATCTGATTTTGAAAAGGAATGGCATTCCTCTCGTAACATTTGTCTAACTTTCTTCTGTTGTTCCATAGACTATTGACTCACATCAACAGGTGGATCCCACACACCTTCACCGTTTACTTCACATTCACTTGTTGGCTTTACACCTTCATTAACACAGGCTGTCATTGTGCACAATGACCCTGTCGCTGGCAGCACTGATTTTATTGGCAGTACTGTCCTGAGCTCTGTCTTTCCCACCAGAAGAATGTCATGGTCTGTCACATTTTGGACACTGATTTGAATCATGGGACGACTGCCTTTCTTCAGAGTCAAGAGTGTTTCAATGGGCTCTAACCTGTCAGGCTACTGTGGATTGACAGCTGGTTCAAACAGCATGACACTATCCTGCTTCGTACATGGCGCTCTTACTTGACACTCAACTTGCACAATAGTATGTTTTGGCACGTCAACAAGTTTTCTTGTCACCTTAACACAATACTCGTTTGCACTCTCAGCAGTCACCAAGTTAATGAATGTCTGAATTTTACTGCTTCTTAAATTTGGGAAGGCGCTTTTAACAGTCTTATTCAAGAGCCCTCTAGTCCCATCCCTCTGCCCACTTGCTTCACTCTGTTTCATTACCTGTTCGATTACATTGTATCCAATGATCGGCTTTGACAACGACTGTCCTTTTAGAAGAAGCACAGGAATGACTAACTCTTTCATCTTGATGGCAGGCGGAGCAAGATTGAAGGTGATATCAACCCATCCTTCATAGGGAATGCTGGAACCATTGGCTGCGACAAGACTCAGACCGTCAGCGGCCTCCGTCACTTCAGTAACATCTCGCACCCTCACTCCAGGTAGGTACTGATCTTTCCATCGTCAATCCACAATGCAAACCTGAGATCCTGTATCCCACAGTGCCTCTGTTTTGTGTCCATTAAGATAACAGGTTACTAAGCATTGTTTACCGACCAGAGAAGTCACAGGCGAATGTTTATTGACTTGACACTCAGAAATTAAATCACACTCAAAAGGGATGACCTCAGGTTGTAATTTAACAGTTTCATTTTTTTTTCATTTGTAGGGGACGATTTCACTTGCTGGGTTACTCCCTGCCCCGCGGTGGCAACCCTTCCCTGTTTAACTGAGCCCCACTCTGTGTTAGGCGACCTCTCTCTTTGCAACCTGCCAGGAAATGTTCATTGCTTCCACAGTGGTAACAATGGGTGCACAGTTCAGTTGATCTCGCTTGCTGACAATGGAAACACTGCCTTGGCCTTGAGGGACGTGGCTGTCGGTGTGGCTGGAAATATTGTGATTGGGGCATTGTCAGGTATGGTTGTGACTTGGCGTAAAACTGTTGTGGATAGAAGCCTTGAGCTGCGTAAGGAGATGGCTGGGTTGGTTGAACATACTGTGCTGGCATTGAACTTGCATGTTGTTGATATGATTGTGGTGTAAAATGAGGGGCTTGAAATGGATACTGCTGTTGTTCACTTCTTTGTGCCATTGCCCTCCAGCCCTGATTTTGCAGTACCTGATTCCCTTCTGAGGTGGACTGATGGGCTGATCTTAGATGTGGGACATCACTGTTGACCACTGCACATTGTTGCTGCAGAGGTGAGGGTTGCTGCATTGATTCTTTTATCTGCATGACTTCTTCGCTCAAACTTTTTAACTGTGACATCAAATCAATTTTTGGCTGCTTTTGTTTGTTTTTTGACTGCGAGGCTTGTTCACTTGACTGAGTAGCATTCACACTGGCACTTCGCTCACTTTTTCTTTGTCTCTCAGCCTCGTGGGAGCATGCTACATTCAACTTCTCCAACAGCGTCTCATCTGTAACTGTGGTGTCTGCCAGATACAGTTGGAGATCACCCTGAATACAGTCATTCTGCAAACCTGTTAACACAGTGTGAAGAAACATTCTGCACGAGTGCTGGATCATACTTCAAACCTGACTCATCTTCTTGTGACGCAAAGAGAATGTTCTGCCTCAAGTCAAGCACACGGAGGAAGTTTTATTTGAAAGCAAGGAGAAAACCACAAGCAGTATGTACTGCGGCAGGAGAGTTCAACAGCTCTATCTCCCTTTTAGAAACACACCCTTATATAACACAGTTGTTTACTATATTCTGTCTTCTCTTGGGTGGCCGACCTTCTGAGCAGGTGTTACAGCTCAAACATTTTGTCCTTATCAGAACTTCTCTGCACTCTTCCATGAACCCATGTGCTGTCCTTCAGCATAGAGAAGTGTTTCAGACTGCTGAGTACATAATATGCAAGTTAACCCCTTCAAACAATTTCACAATAATTAGCACTCATAGGTTGATTATTAAAGCCTTCTTATGCATAGAAATATGTAAAAGTTAAACTGAAAAACACCACAGTAGTGGGAACGGAGAATTCGATTTGCATCAACGATTTCTTGTTCTTGGTAACACTTATTGAGTCCACTCTCAATTTGACGCGTCAGACTCGAGAAGGTTAATCTATCTCTTTGGCCCGGCTCTCCAATAAAACCCGAAATCTTAAACTCCTGATGCCAAACAGCTGGAATCATTTGTCCCTGTGGGGGTAGCAACGAATTAACTGCTACACTGTCTGCTGGTGCAGGTCCCAATCTAGTGCTCTGTAAAGTAGGCAAATTTGTTTGTGCAGCATTAGCTATGTGTTTAATTTCCTCTCTTTGGCCTGGATTCTCTTCATTTACATCAGTTAGCATCATCTTACTCAATTTCTCATTTATAGTTAGCAATTCTGAAATGCCTCCATCCTCCAAGTCTTTTCGTAGCAGATAACTACTTACCAGACTAATTAGGGAAAGGCGTGTGACATTTGCGTCTATATGGATTTCAAGAGATTGAGCCAGTTCAATTTATTTTTCTCTGGTCAACGCACACAATCTCACACCAATCTCGTCCTGAAGGTCGTACAAAGCCTCCATCTTCCCTACAGCGTTTACAGTTTCGTGTATGAACTTTGACTTATCTGACTTAAATCAGCTGCTTCTGGTGGTTGTGGTACCCCGCGTGCACGCTACGTCTAATCAGTTCTGTCTGGTCACTTTACTCAACTGCTCCACATCTGGGTAGATAAGAGATGGATGTCAATGGGCGTTCCTGACGATGATGAGGTATGACCTGGCTGACATCTATCCCAGCGGTGCCTCCAAAATTGTAATACTCCTGTAAAGAAGTTTATAAAGATGATTAAGAAAAAGGAGAGTGAAAAAGAAAAAGGAGAGCGATGCAGTGATGGCTTCTTCAAAGGTGTATTCACTCTGAATGACTTAAGAACATTTGACTGTAACAAAAACTCAGCAAATTACAGTATTATTCCTTCCCAGTAATAGCTAGATGTACACATGAATGAGTTCACACACACTAATTCAGAATAAAGAAAATAAGTACAAGCAATCAGCGATTTAACAAACTCTCTCTCAATACAGTTCAATTGACACACATTTTTTAGAAAAAGATATTGAAAAGGCACACATAAGCACCAAAAAGATATGTAACATCGTCATGTGTATCCCCTCTTACCAATGGCATGAAAACTAGGGTGTAAAACATATGTTAATACCTACAAACTGCTTAATACCTTGTATCTGCTATACTTCATTCAGTAAAGGCATATACAGGGTTAATTTGGTGAATCATAATGAGTAACTCAGACACAATATGATTAAATTATCTACATATACCCATTTAGAATAACTCATAAACATATAACCACATCATCAACTTATACACTTAAACAGCGTCGACATACAATACTGACATTTGATGACATGTAGCGGCTATCGCGCCAATCACGGGGCACTCATATTAACGAGCACAAACTGCTAACCTCGTGACACACCCTAAGCAAGCAAAACGAACGGCATTCAACACGAATATCACTCTACATAGTGTTTATACATAAATGGAAGAATATTATGTGCATCTCAGTTTACATTTACCTTTAAAGAAGTTTATAAAGATGATTAAGAGAAAGGAGAGTGAAAAAGAAAAAGGAGAGCGATGCTGTGATGGCTTCTTCAAAGGTGTATTTACTCTGAATGAAGCACCTCCCGGCCGCGTCACCCACTGAAGCGTACAGTGACGTCATGACGCAGCCACGCACACAATCGAAACTAATTAATTAAATAAATGCACATAACATCTTTCTTTATGAATAAATATGCAATTAAACACTTTTCACCTATATTGTGGAAATAACAACTTTATAAAAAATAGATACTAATAACAATGTACCCCTAATGGGAATAACAAATGGTCAACTTCTCAATATATCACTTGAGCGCCACCTCTCTTTCTCTCAATTTCTCACTCTTTTTTCTCTCTCTCTCACTCACACATTTTCACTCACACACACACTCACACACACTTTCACTCACACTCACACTCTCACTCAGTCTCTCACTCAATGTTCCTTCGTCTCCACCTCTGCCTGGGCACAGTGTGGGCAGATGCGGCTCTCTCTGGGTTGCCAGTTCTGTCTGTATCGGCCCGTCTCTACAGTCAGACTGTGAGCACTCAGTCTGTATTTGGTCATTGTTGTTCTTAATTTACTGTCCTTTACTGCACTCAGATATGCTGCTGTGGTACCCATCTGTCTTGCTGTCTTGTATCCATCTATAACTATTTTTAATGTTATACAGTTTACTGGATTGTGAAAATATATTAGTATTTTTGTTCCTTTTTATATAAAGTGTCATTTGGCTGTGATCTGATAGAGGTGTTAGCGGTTTAACAGTGAATGCACTGAAAGAGAACAGATCTAAATCTGTGATCATGTAGTCAACTGTTGAGCTACTGAGAGATGAGCTGTAGGTGTATCTGCCCAGAGAGTCTCCTCTCACCCTGCCATTGACCAGATACAGACCGAGGCTTCGACAGAGCTCAACTAGGAGTTTTCTGTTCTTATTTATTTGGGCATCAGAGTTAGTCCTAGAGATATTTACACTGTTTTCTTGATAACTCTGTCCAAATATGTACTTATTCCCACTATCTGTGGTACAGTCAGTTAAGGACACTGTTCTAGCATTGTGATCTCCACACAGCAGTACACTCACTCACACTCTCACTCACAAACTCACACGCACTCACACACACTCTCTCACTCACACTCTCACTCACACACACTCACACACTCATTCTCACTTAGGCCTGTTTACACTTATGTGTTTTCATTTTAAAACGCATAAGTTTTGCTACGGTTACGCCATCTGTTCACACTACGCCGGAGTTTTGGAGCGCTGAAAACGGAGCATTTTTGAAACGCTGGAGAGGCCGTGTTCATTCTAAAACGCTGCTGCTCCGTCTCAGTGTGGATGGGGGAAACGGAGATGTCTGAAAACGGAGGCGTGGCTGCTGAGATTGGGGCTTTGGGTCATTGCGTAACCTTCCCTTATTCGTCAAGCCCCCATCACATAACTATAACGCCGACGGCAGACCAGCCTTCACTGTAAACACTGTATTTTCGATAGCCATGGATTTTATATTCATCCGTTACTTTAAGTAACAGCTCGACCTCGTCGTCTGTCCTCATAAAGACCTCTCTTGCTTTCTTTGCCATCACGTTCATCGTTCAACCAGCGTTTGTTGACTAACAATAACCAAATGCTGAGCGAGACACATGCTTCCTGTTTATACTTGAACGCGCATGCCCAGAGTGCGCTAATGGTCACGTGATATACGTTTCTGGTGGAGTAGTGTGGAGGGAGATCTGTTCAGAAACGCTGGGTGAAACGCTTAGTGTGCACTCGGATCGTTTTCATGCTAAAACGTCGTTTTAAAACTAAAACGCACTAGTGTAAACAGGGCCTTACACTCTCACTCACACACACACACTCAAAAACTCACTCACACACATGCACACACACACTCTCACTCACACACATGCAATCACACTCACTCTCACACACTCACTCAAACATACTTATTTTGTGCCTCATGGGGACCTTGTGACTAGAAGGTTGCACGTGGGGACAGCAATTTCTAAATACAATTAAGCTATCATTTTAAGTCAGATGTGTCCAGGGGATTTTTTTTTTATCATAAAAACAATAATTTGTTGGGACATTTTAATTATCAGTTTGACAGAGATGATGTGTTGTCACTGTGAAAAGTAAAATTAAACAATTTCATTTCATTATCAATTTTGGCAGGTATTTTGCGAGCAGTGTTTTATAATTAAATTGTTAATCTGGTTTTCATTTTAATTTTCAATGTTTGTTTTATTTATTTAATATTGGCAGGATTTACCTTCCATATATCTATTCCATTAATACTAGTAATGGATTTACAAATTTTCCATTTATTTCTATGGGATCTGTCATTGAAATATCAACTATTCAGCTTTCACTTGTATGTATTCCACTGTGTTCAGTACATATTATATGCATTTAATTAACAGACACTAGTACTTTTGTATTAGATACTAGTACATATTCATTACGTACTAGTACTTATCCATTAAATACTACTATCTATTTAACAGATACTAGTACTTTCAAAATAGATACTGGTACCAAATCATTAGTAACTATTAAATAGATACTAGTAGTTTTTCTTCAGTACTACCCAGATAGCAAGAACATTTGGGCCAAATCTGGGTAATATCTGGCACATGTGGCTCAGGTATGGCATGGCTGAACAGATATGGGCCAGATTCTTACCATATATGTCTTGCCATAAAATCAGAATAAGCGGGAAAGTTCTTCTGGCTCACAGCTTCTTTTGCAGTATGTGGGCCAGTTAACAAAAAACACATAAGAGCCTAATAAGGCTCAGCTATGGCTGACATCGGTAAATATCAACCTCTGGCTGAGTTCGGGATTGCATGTGGGAAAACACGCGAAACTGACACAGGTCTGGCAGACATCTTGCACGCCACACTTCAGTTTGCCAGGACAACCGTGCGAGTTTAACAGTCAGTATTTATTAGACATATATAAATTTTATAACTATTACTAATACCAATTCTTATTTTACTCATCAGTTCTGCTTTTTTACTTAGTTTTACTCATTTTACTAAGTTCTTTTTAAGCACTAGTCTCCATTTAATAAGTACTAGTATCTATTTAATAGGTACTAGTATCTAACAAAATGAACTAGTGTTTGAGTAAGCACTAGTATATTTAAAAAAGCACTAGTATCTAATGAATAAGCACTAGTACTTAATAGAAAAGATACTAGTATCTTAAAATAACTAATACTAACATGAAAATAGATACTAGAACAAGTTATAGATTAAATGTCAAACGGCTTGCCATACAAACATGCTGCCTTCAACAAAGACAAAAAAATGTAGGCTCTGTCACCTCCTTTTCACATTTTTTCTTTAAGGAAACATATTTTTTCTCCCAAGAAACACAGGCAAAAAAAGAATTAAATGAAGGTCCTTTACATTTTTTTCTTTAAGGACTCAATACGATATATGACATAAAATGTTACCCCCTCCCAACTTCTGCTTCGAAGTGCTGCTGGGGAACTTTCAATACACTGTACGAAGTGAGCTTTTCCATGGCTGCGTCCAAAATCGCATACTACTCGAGTAGGTACTACATTTTCATTTTAACGTACTGCACGACCCTTAGAAAAGTACGTTCTATATAGTATGAGTGAAGCAGTATGAATGAACTTGGACGTACTACATCCGCCATATTGTTGACATCACGTGTCATCCCTCGTCACAACTGGTCAAAACAGCGCGAAACTTTTAAAAAAAGTCACATATTCAAAATGCTCCTCGCAATTTTTAGCGTTTTTAATGGCCGTTTTTACGCCGATTCAGTCATCAGCTAACAGAAGACACCTGTCAGCTGTTAGAAGGTCACGCCTTCGTCGACAACTTACGCAATATTTATCTGACAACGTAAGTATAATCAACTAATCAGCTATAAAATGTTACCTCAGAATAAAAAACGTTTACAAACAATTGTTTATTAAATATATTTTATGAATGAAATACACAGAACACATAAATCAATGAATAAAGAATGAATACATAACACACACAGAACTATAAACAGTTAAACAGAGCTACACAGATATATTATAGATACATATAATGTGCAAATATTTAAAATAGTATAAACTGATGCAATATATACATCATATTTAAACACACACATATACACATTAAATATTACAAAGATGTGTATATATATATATATATATATACACACACGTGTATGTGTATGTTTGTATACACTTGTAATATATAGCATCTGTGTAATATT
>CAIGQQ010029579.1:788067-803061 GCA_903798035.1 Danio albolineatus
GCTAATTCTTTAAGTACCGGACATCGTAGATGGTCCAGGCACTACATGTATCAGCTCCTCTATATCTTTTCGCTTCCTCCCAACTCTCTCATCTGTCGGCCTCACAGAGGATGGTGAGGTTACAGCAACATCAGGCCCCGATGAGGCAATAAGGGTGGGTGGTGTGATGGAGTGTCTGCCCCCTATTGCCTCATCCAATACAGCATACCACTTCCATGATGCTGCTGTAACTTCACCATCCTCTGTGCTCACACCTGTCTGTGGACATTTAAGAACCTACAAAAAATGTAAAAGCAAATAATGTCAATAATATTATTTTTTAAAATTATTGATGGTTAACTAAAGAAATTTCTTACTTTATACTTTTAATGTTTTCCCATTTTTTTTTACTTGAGAGGCAGAGATCTTCCCCTCCGACTTCTGCGCTGTCACAAATGCTCTATCACAGATCAACAGAACAAACATTTCTTTAAGCACTTTAATAAAAATAATAAAGGCAATTTTTAGTTAACGTTTACTTACTCAAAACCTTTGATGGCAGCATTCCTCTTTCCAGTGAAGAAGACTTCATTCGCCACTCTCCACTGGATAAGAAGCCGGGTGTGTTCATCAGTCCCTATAATATCAGAACAGTAATCATTAGGTTTATCGTTATGATCAACATTTCAAAGCAGCATTAATAGTTTGAAACATGTTTGTTATTTAGACAACAAAATGCTTAAATATTAACACTAGTAATATAGGAGAAAGTTTAAATCCGTTTAAGTCTCTAATCTGCATAAATACTAGTGAATGTAATAAGCTAATATGCTTACAGCATTGTAAATAACGTTAGCACGATCTGCTCGTTAGCATATATGCTCGGTAATGGTAACTGATTACAGAATCTTTAACTGCCGACTCCCAAAATATATAACAGATTTACAATGTTCATACTTCCAAAAAGTCAGCTGTTTAATTAGTTTGTTTTAAGCAAGTGCAATTTAACCACAATGAACTACGATTTTCTTCTAAGGTACTTACACTTAAAAAGAGCCGCATCTCCGTATTCTGCAATTATCGAATGCACCGCCTCGAGGTTGTCCCCCATTGACTTATGGGATACCAAAGTGTCCATCATGTGCATACTGCAGAATCTCGCCAGAAGTAGTAGGTCATTCGGGTACTTCTCGCATACTGTTTTTTGAATTTTATGAATTTGGACATACTACTCGGCTCGCATACTGATTTTAGCGTACTGTATAGTATGGAAGTATGCGGTTTCGGACGCAGCACATCATAGTTATTTCCACTGCCTGGATCTCCTCCGAGGACCACTCTCTCCGGGTGATTTGTGAACGTCCTGAATAAAATTAAAATGTAATTAGTGAAAAAGTGACTCAAAGACAAAATAAAACTACCTAATACATGGTTTTTAGTTTGTCTCATTGGTTTATAGTTGTATACACATTTTTGCTAAAATTGAGATGATGGCTAAAAATCTGCAACAATATGTCATGTTTACACGCACGTCACCCAGTTATAATAAAAACCTTGCAATTAGTCACCATGTAAGAGTTTAACTATTCTCATAAACTACAGCAACATGTCTAAAATTTGTAGTTAATAGTTATTATTTGTGAGCTTCTGCCTAAAGGCCACTTTCACTAATTTTTCACAAATTCACAAAACAAGAGAAGACCTATCAAAAATCTGCTTATTTCAAAAACTGATTTTTATTTGTTTACATTCAAATCAGTAAACCAGCTGCACAGAAAACCACATTAACATGAGATTCTATGGTTTGACAGATCAGAAGCAATAGCTCAAATTACTTATGACTTTTTTACTGTACTGTACCTGCGAATGTAGCACTTTTTTTGTGACTCTGCATCAACTTTGTAAGTCAACAACAAGATTTTCAGCTTTAATAAAACAAGAAAGTGGAGAATATGAAATATTACTGCTGCCCCTATACAGAAGTGCCCGCAGTTAGTATTGACTGAATTTATGGATAATGACAACAAAAAACTCTGTGGTATCTACCTCGCATGCACAATCAGATAGATGCACATAAATAAACTGCAAGAATGCAGATAAAGGTGTTTACATGCAACACATATTTTCACTTCATTCTCAGGATATAAAAAAAATAGAATATAATTATAAAAGCAAGTAAAGGGTAAATCATAAAAGCAGTGCACATAATTAATTGTATTTACAATTACAATGACATCAGACGTTTTCTAAACCCTTTTTTAAATTTAAATCTCATTACCTTTGGATGGTTCTTGGTGTTGTTCAAGTTCAGCAGACTTCTTTGATTTCTCTGAAAAACAATAGTTCTCTTTTATTACAAGATTTTTTTTTATTTGAGAAAATGCCTCTTGAGGGTGAGGGAAATGAGGACACCGATATGGTCTCAGAGAACATTTTAGAAAATTCTCATTTTGCATGCTATTTTAATCAAATATGAATTATAAACTCATTAAACACTTGGCTTTCAAGTCATATTTTTTCTAGGACATTACATTAATGTTTTCCTGTGTTTGTATATAGAAAAACAAATATTGAACACAATACAATTCCCCCTCATGACTTCATAATGTATAACTTTATATATTTTTGAGCATGTAACTTCCCCTTTTACCACAGAAAAGCTCAAATGTCTTCTTTCCAATGATACCTAGTTTGTGTTTGTAGCTTACTGGAGTCAGGAACTGTTACCATTTAAAGTTAGGTAGGTGTAAATCCCCAAAAGTGAATGCTGGCTAACAGGTTAACAAACAGGACATGTTTGAAGTCTGTTCAAGTCCACCATTCAAAGTATATACAAAATTTAGCATTTTGGTCCCACTTTATATTAAGTGTCGCTTATACCTGTGAACTTACATGGTAATTAGATGTGTAAGTAGTATGTAACTACAGTGTATGTACACACTGGTACATAGTATTTACTTGTGTAATACTGGTGTAACTACACTCATGTAACAACCCACTGAATAGTATGTGTAAGTACAAATGTATAGCAGGACATTGGTAACAACACTAGGAAAGTACACATCTGTAACAAGAGTTATGTAAGTGCATTGCGTAACAACATGTACTTGCAGATGTTTCCCACTTCCACACCTGTTTGCAGATCATGTACTTGTGAACACTGTATGGCAGAACTAATGCTGCATTAGAAGGTTTTACCTTGTGATACCAGTGTACTTACATGGTAACTCCACAGGAACTGTCCACTCAATATAAAGTGTAAAATGGTCACAAATTACTGTGTAACTTGTAAAAATATCTTCTATGTAACACTTTAATAACAGTGTAGTTGCATGGTAAATCCACAGGAACGGTCCACTCAATATAAAGTGTAAAATTGTCATAAATTACTGTTCATTCTCTACGGCCTCGCACATGTAATAAATAATTATGGGAATATAGGGAATATAAAAGAATTTAAAGTGGCTCCAAAAGAATCAACTCTTTTGAACTGAATAAACAAATCGTCCAGTGCTCGTTTGAACCGACAGTGCTGTTGACTCTAAAATGAATATTGCTATTTGAAATAAAGTAACAACTTTTAATACTTAAGCAGGGTAACAAGATCTAGGTATAAGGCAGTAGATTCATGAATATACACAGGCCGCTCTCCTTTAAATAAAAAAGATACTTTATTGACTACAAACAAAACTAACACAAACACACATATGCACATACATTCATACTGGTTGCAGACAAGGAAAAGAAGAGTTTAGGAGATGTGATGTCAAACCTCAAGATGTAAAAACCTAACCAAGCGAACCAAATAATCAATTCAACCTTTACTGTGTCTTAGACAGGGTTATCATTTAACTTGATTATCAGATCATACACCAGTTCAGCAATGGATCTGGAGACGTACTTGCGTTCCTTATGATGTGGTGAAATCCCTCTGTGGAGCTGGATTCCCACTTGTGTTCGCTGGTAGATGGTTGGCCGTTGAAGTAACGTGTCGGAGGCTGCTGATGAAGCAAAGTCTGGTAGTTCAAGTTGGAAACGGCAAAACTGTAGTCGTGTTGACTGGTTTCGCGACACAGCTTAAATAGACCCTCGACGAAAAGAAAAGAAAGAAGAGTGAACGGAAGATGGGGAGTTTGAGGCTGGTCTCATCCCATCTTAGTGTCTGAGTCCGGCTGGACTGGACCTGGAGAAGAGTCGTCCCGGAAGCGGAGCATCTCAACTCCTCAACAGCTGCTGCTGGTGCAACTGCTCTGCTGGACTGTACTCTTGACTCTGGCTGACTCTGCACGGAGAGTTTTGGAGTGATGGGTTTTTAACCACCAATGTTTCCGGCCCCTAATAGAGCTGGATCAGTAAGGCATTGTCCGTGGATCTGTATGACAGTCCTTTGTTAGCACATGCTGCTTTGGCGTGACTCCCTCACATAAGCCATGGTGCTTAGAATTATAGCTATAAGCATACATTCATAATGTGAACATGATACATTTTGCATATCTATAATTAAAAGAAATGAAAGAAAGGGAAAGGGTTTCCCTCAGTCATCTCAAATAACATACACGTAATGGTATATTTGTGATAGATCAAAGCATAATGGTTACGCATGATTAATACCTGGTTAACATATACAGGATTCAGTGGTCATACAGGAGTAATAAAATGACCTTGCATTAAAAGTCCGCTATCATCATTTTGAGGATGATCTGATGAACTTTAATGTTTGGTGATAGTTTATAAGATTCAGGGAGGATTTTGATACTCTGTTTTGGACCATAGTCAGTCAATTCTCTGTCTTGCATGAGGTTAAACACAAGCTCTTTGTTAAGAAAAGGGTTCTCATGATCAGTTACTCATTCGTCTTGACTTAACTTGATCAGGATAGTAGGTCCGATGGCACTTAACTGATGATGACCAGTCATGAGGCTGATAGCCTCGAGGCATCCGCTTCCTGCTATGTACTTCAACAAAAATGGCTTGATCTTCTGATTTTGGTCAGAGACCAAAATGGCTCTCTTGATCAAGTTGATTCTGATCACAGGTATCGACTCGGTTATTGGTGTCTGCATCGTTAAGTCCCCACAATTCATTCATTATCGTTTCGGCCTAGTCCCTTTATTAATCTGGGGACGCCACAGCGGATGCCCTTCCAGCTGCAACCCGTCTCCGAGAAACATACATACACACTCATTCACACATATACACTACGGACAATTTAGCCTACCCAATTCACCTATAGTGGATATCTTTAGACTTGTGGGGGAAACCGGAGCACCCGGGGGAACCCACACCAACACGCGGAGAACATGCAGACTCCACACAGAAATGCCAACTGACCCAGCAGAGGCTCGAACCAGCGGCCTTCTTGCTGTGAGGCGATTGTGCCACCTACTACGCCACCGCTGCGCCCCACAAATTACTGTGTAATGTATAAAACATAATCCTCTGTGCATCTGGTTAACAGTGTACTTACATGGAAACTCCCCAGGAACTGTTCACCCAATGTGTAAATACTGTGTAAATAAAGTGCTACATTTTTTTTGTAAGTAAGTGTACTTTTAAAATAGTCACAAACTACTGTGTAATATAAATCCTAATCCAACACATTAACAGTGTACTAACATGGTAACGGGCCTCACTGTGGTGCAGTGGGTAGCACAATCGCCTTACAGCAAGAAGGCTGCTGGTTCGAGCCTCAGCTGGGTCAGTTGGCATTTCTGTGTGGAGTCTGCATGTTCTCCCTGTGTTGGTGTGGGTTTCCTCTGGGTGCTCCAGTTTCCGCCACAAGTCTAAAGACATGCGGTACAGGTGAATTGAGTAGGCTAAATTGTTGTAAATTGTAGTGTATATGTGTGAATGAGTGTGTATGGATGTTTCCCAGAGACGGGTTGCAGCTGGAAGGGCATCCGCTGTGTAAAACATATGCTGGATAAGTTGGCGGTTTATTCCGCTGTGGCGACCCCAGATTAATAAAGGGACTAGGCCGAAACGATAATGAATGAATGAACAGTAATTTGTGACAATTTTACACTTTATATTGAGTGGACCGTTCCTGTGGATTTACCATGCAACTACACTGTTATTAAAGTGTTACATAGAAGAAATTTTACATGTTACACAGTAATTTGTGACCATTTTACACTTTATATTGAGTGGACAGTTCCTGTGGAGTTACCATGTAAGTACACTGGTATCACAAGGTAAACCCTTCTAATGCAGCATTAGTTCTGCCATACAGTGTTCACAAGTACATGATCTGCAAACAGGTGTGGAAGTGGGAAAACATCTGCAAGTACATATTGTTGTTACACAATGCACTTACATAACTCTTGTTACAGATGTGTACTTTCCTAGTGTTGTTACCAATGTCCTGCTATACATTTGTACTTACACATACTATTCAGTGGGTTGTTACATGAGTGTAGTTACACCAGTATTACACAAGTAAATACTATGTACCAGTGTGTTACATGCTACTTACACATCTAATTACCATGTAAGTTCACAGGTATACGCGACACTTAATATAAAGTGGGACCAGCAGGGTAATCAGTTGACATAAACATAGGCCTAACAATAACACTGACAATAAACCACCCTTTTGCTTCTATTTTACTATGTTTGTGGTCATTATTCCTTGCTAGGAGCGAAACAAATAACATACATTACACATATAGTACCTGCTGAATTTGAAGGTAAAGCAACATTTCCAGTTGACTCAATCTCATTTTCAGACTCAGATCCATCACTGTCCAAGCAAAAGTTTCTCTATAACATAGACCAGTGGTTCTCAAACTTTTTTCACCAAGTACCACCTTAGAAAAAAATTGCCTCTCCAAGTACCACAATAATGACCGGTATTAAAATACAGTAGGGTAGTAGGCCTAATTAAGCAGCGACAGCACTGCACAGTAAAAAAAAAAACAGATCAATTCCTTTTATTAAGAATATGTATTATTGTCAGCCACTTTACACATTATAAATAGTTTGAACATTAACTGTGCTTGCAGAGTAAAAAATAACTTTACCATTTAAATTAAAATGTGCTTTTAAAAGCGATTTAAAAATGGCATTGTTCTTAAATAATAAAAAGAAAACTGCTGTACTTGTAAAGTATTAATGTATAGTAGCCTGTTCATCAAAACCTGCAAATGATGCTTGGACCTGATGAATATAGGTTATATGTCATATACGTATATACATACATTTTTTATACCTTTTAAGACATATATTGCATGCACATATAACATAACTTTGATATCTAAACATTAACTTTTATTTTGATACGATTCGGAATAACATATTTAAATTAGAAATTAGATCTGCTTACTGCTCGTCATTTACAGTAGACCTATGTGTGTCAGAAAAGCGAGTGATTAATGCATAAATTCCAGTCTGTTGATATTCTTGATTCTGATTGGCTGCGGGGTGTGCAACGCTCAGGTAGTTCCAGTCAGTTTTGATCACAGTTCAAAATGAATGCGCTTCTCCCAAATGTTTATGGTTACTATAGCAACTCGCATGTGAAACCGATGAGAAATGTTACTGGCGGAAGGGGAGATCCGCAAAATTAGAAAATACTCATCTGACTGAGAATGTCTTATTTGTCCAGCCATGATCGGACTGATGAAATCGTATAATAATATGAGCATGTATAAACAGCACTGACACAAGCTCTCTATCTCTCTGTCTGCCTGCGCGTCGTGCATTAACGCACGGCAAGCCGTTGATTATCTCTTACATACACATATACAGTGCTTGACCAATTAATACGTGCAGTATTCCCGAGTTAGTAACTGAAATCCCAACACAACAGGACTGGTCTGCTAAAGGGCTTTACAAGCGCATGTGTATCTCCTCCACACGACCCTCCGCCAGCGCGCGCGCCTCTTTCTCTTCCTCCGCGCCAAGCAGACTGACTTTTTTTTAACGTTTGATGACGCGATGCACTAAAGTAAACATTCTAAGCACTCCGGTGTACTCGTACGCTTCAGGGAACAGCCAATGCTCTCTGATCACGGTGTTATCGGACGCGTCAAGGGTTTAAAAAGTGTGTTCATTTTATTCTTTTATTATTCAGAGATTCTTTCGCGTACCACTGGAAGAAGTCCCGCGTACCACTAGTGGTACGCGTACCACAGTTTGAGAACCACTGACATAGACAAAATTATTAGGTAACAACTTAAACAACATTCAACAAATATCTAACCAATGATGGTGGTCCTGGTGATAACTCAGGCCTGCTTTACCTTGGGGATCAATCTGGATTTCATCCAGGCCCTGTCCTTTAAACTGTGAAAGCTGTCCTTGTTCCATGGCCATCAAGACTTTGCTGATTTTTGCCAGCTGCAATGTGCCTTCAGGAAGCCTGTAATATTGCCTGTGGACCCTGATGTCATGCCCTAAAAAGTCAGCGAGGTTATCCATTTCATTCTCTTTTAAGTTCAGCACTTTGTACATGGTGGCCATATGCTTTCGTAGTTTGGTGGAGGACAATGCCTCGGGATGCTTTGCTTGACAGCTATTTGCCATGTTACGAATGACGTCAGATCCTCTGAAGTAAGTAAGAGTTTGGGGTCTTCCAAACATAAAGATGTTCTCATCTGGCACATCACAGCTGCGGCGAGTCTTCACCAGTAGTTCCATTGAAACCACCATATTTGGGGTGAGTAAAATGGGGACTTTTCGGCCACGTTTCCCTCTGATTTCGATTCTTTGAAAATGATTACAAAGTAACTTCTCTAGATCGGACAGAGCAAGCTCAACATCCAGATGAGTTGAGGATGTGTCCCTTAGTGTAAACGAATTAAGTGACATCTTAGACACATCTCCTTCCCTTCTTCGATTGAACAGTATCACCTGACAAAGCGTGACTTTGGCAAGATCTCCCCAGTGCTTCATACTTTGTTCTTCCTCCAGTCTTGCTTGACATGCCTTACTTTGGCAGCCAAGATACTGATGCATTTTCTTCACATCTTCCGCAAATGGAAGTGGCTGTGGACAGTTCCACTTAACTTCACTCAAATTGCGAAGGGCCTGGGATGACACACACTCACTCTATTTAGTGTCACATATTTGCTTGAAGGCTTGCACGTTGCTAAGGCTTTTCTTGTCACCTGCCATCATGGCCTCACATTCAATAATGCTGGCCATCTTCTTGAGATTGTGCCCTAACTTCAGTGCTAAAGATGGTGTTTTGAATGTACTTGTCTCTTCGTTCAAGCCAGCTACACTGTGAACTGCTTGAATGACATGGGGGAAATTAGCTGGAATAAAAAAATCAGACATCTCCTTCAGCTTGCCCTTTTTTTTCCCCTCGAGGACAAGGTGCCCAGTCTCACGCATTTTTTGTCTTATGTATTCATGCTTTGTGACATCATGGCCATGCTTATTGAAAAGATGTTGCCCTAATTTTAGTATAATTTTCTCTTTGCGGACAGCGTGTGTTATCTCATCATCATGCATATCAAGCACCATTTTCCAAAACCTTTCACTTATACTTTCTGGAACAGGTTCAGCGTATGAGCAAAGTGACTGAACACGAGTTTTCCCTGGCTTCATTATTTTTATTTTCTGGCTTAGTTGGCATCTCTGCATATGTCTCCATAAAGACTTTCTCTTCAGGTACGCCGAACAGTTAATGCAATGCAAGTAATCACTTGCACTTACTGGTGCAATGGACTGCTGTTTAGGAATCACCATTCCTCTACTTTGTTTCAGCACCCGACACATGATGAGTGTTATGACAACGGTTCCTTGTTCCTCAATAAATTCAGCTGCAATTTTCGCCCTTTAGAGCCTTTCAGGAAAGCAACAGCTCTTGCCACCTCTGCCTTATCTTTGTGCATAGACTCAAGATGATGTGCCATTTTACTAAATGGTTTGGCGTCTGGCTCCATCCATTTTCTTTCTTAGCATCATGACAGTCACGTTACGATTGTCAGGCGAATGTGATTCTTCATGTTCTTCTGATGAAGAAGACAGTGTCATGTTTGTCAGATAAGGAGGACTGCGCAGTGTCAATTTGGAGTGCTGAAGAGGATTCACTGCTGCCACTGGAACTAGAACGTGTCACACGTCTTTTTTTACATGGTGGAGATTTCACAGTTGACTTTACCTTTTTCTTCTTTTTACTGACATTTTTTGCTAAACTCTCTTCTTTTCCAGAACTGTTACTGTCAGACTCTTCTTCAGTATCTGGTACGTATTCGTCCTCACTTAGCTCTGAACTTGACAAAGACTCTTCTGTAGTGTAACCAAGGATTTTCTTGTTAAGCTACGGATAAAAGCCACAAATTAGAAATCAGAAGTGACATGACCAACAATATCTTAATTATAAAGGCCTGTCTAAAGTGAAACTATAGTGTCCAAATTATATAAATTATGCCACTTTTAATTTGTAACACATTCAGTCAACAGAGTTCAACGGACACATTCTAGTCAACATTATTGCTATTTAAAATTAAAAAGAAGGCCTGTACCGGTGTATGTTGACTGTAGTTATACACAGGGGCGCCGCTAAGGGGGGGGGGAAAGTTAGGACGATTCTAAGGGCCTATGCACTCTAGGGGCCCACAGAGATCTGCTTTATAATTAATAACAGTACTATAATGTAATATAAATTATGATTGTATCTCTAAATTACAAGTAAAACAATTTATTAAAAATAAAAAATAAAAGTACGGCTTATATCTGCCCCTCGTGTCTGTCGCAACTGTCACTGTCAAATTGCACCCCCCTCCTTTCGCTGTATGGTTCAGTCCGTCAGTAGCGGAAAGAGAGTCGAGTGCGATCGTCAGGTAAACTGTCAAAGCAGCGATGTCCTCGAGTTTAACATCAGCTGCGTCCCAAATCGCATATGTATGCACTATTCTAGTAGTATAAATAGTGTCAGTAGTGCGTTCACACTGAAAACTCTAACAATAATGCACTTTATTTACCCGGATGATGCACTCATTCAGCCGGTAAACAGAAGTGTGTAATGATGGACACTTCACACATTCAACGACCGCAGCTTTGAGCACGTAACGGAAGGGGCGGAGCTGTCTGGCGCACATGTTGGATAACTTTATTTATTTTGGATTGTGAAAGCAGTATTCTCCTGTGAGAGTGATTATAGCACCTCCCGATGGTGAATGCGTTTACACTCATGCCAGGTAGGCTATTATTTGGTATTTTGGTCATTTATTTCATTAGCTGTATTTCAAATGACACACTATACACTAAATCAATAGGACACAAAATTAATCTACAATGAGACCCATAAATGAGAAATGTTCTTTTGTTTAAACTGACCATTACTTAAATGGCAAAACCCTGGTCTTCTCGCCGGCAAATTAAAATAAATAAATTAAACAGATTTTTATCAACAGAGTGCAAAATTCAGCACACTGCAAACCAAATAAACACAACATAAATACACTTGAAACGGTCTGTTGATTCACCTGACAGTAACTTAAATTCCTAGTGCCAAATGCCTGGCCTTCTTGCTTGCAAAATCCTCAATCAAAGTGTATTGCACATTGTATGAGACACTATTGCAGTACAGTTATTTGAATAGCTACACATTGGTGTTTTGTGTGTTTAGAAATGTACAATTTTCAGTGAATATTTGATTTCTGTTCCTTTTTTTGTACTACACTTTCACTTGGACTTGCACCTACTGTATTGACTTGTAAAGACTTGCTCCTTCCCATAAAAAGTGCAAAGATAAAATGTTGACACAGACCGCTCTATCTCTGCTTGTCTGTGTGCGTGTGTGTGACAGAGAGCATGCGCGCATTCAGCACGACATCCAATCAGTACCATTGGTTTTATTCGACAGCGTCCAACGTGACAACAACACGAATGTGCCAGTTTGTGAAATGATACCAAAGTTTCGTTTGGCTATAAATAAAATTACGAGGTGGTCAACAAAAACTAATTGCAGTATGTAAAGCATGCGGGGTCGAAGATTACAGACAGATGCCACAACTTCCAACTTTGTTTGACACTTGAAGTTGCACAAAGAAAGGTACGTTTTGACAATGTCAGTGAGCTACAAAACCTGCGGCATCCTAAATGTGCCCGGATCAAATGCTGGTGATGAGCCTGAATCAGCCTGCTGCGAGGCTGTCTTGAAAATCAATAGTTTACGGCGGTTACGCCCACTCGCCCAGAGCTTGTCAAATGTGAGGCTGTAATGCGTACACTACACTTTAAAGCATAGCATAAATTTAACGCAAACGATGTTTAAGCGATCATAAGTATGGCTACATTATGCAAAGATTGGCGGCAACAGCGTGCGATGCAATATCTGTAAAAAAGTTATCGCGACCAAGACTGGCAACACGTCAAATATGTAAAACACCTCGCAGTATGCGGAATTAATTTACAAACAGAAAGTTGCTCCGTGTTTGACTGCAAGAAGATCACGCCGGCGCAGTCATCATCATCATCATCCTCAGTATTTTCCTGACTATAACAACGTGCCCAGCACAAGCGTCATCCTCCGTGACTGATGAGGATAACTGCGCGATGGCTGGGGCTCCGAAATGTAAACAGACATACAAGATCCGTTAACTTCTAGCACTTCTTGCTTGTGTACCATTAAAGTTGCGTTTTATGAGCATGCGCACAGGAATTGCAGGTACTGAAGTGTGAGAAAACAGTTCAGAATAAGTGAAGTGTGGAAGAGTTCAGTCGCCTCCGTTTGTTGTTTTGCATGATTCAGTGTTTAAGCGGACCCTGTACAAACGCTCAGTTGCATTTATTAATCCTTTTTTGGACCTAACGTACGCTGTGTAACGTTATGTACTGTTTCGATCGCTTTAAATACCTCAGAATCTGTTTTATTGCCAATTGCCAATCCTTTGAGGTTATCAGTAAATGATGTTTACATTAAACTTAAATGTCCACCCCAATGTTGTCCCAAACCTATAAGATCTTTGTTTATCTTCAGAACACAAATAAAGATAATTTGCATTTAATCCAAGACCTTTCTGATCCTCCCATAGATTTACCGGATATGCATTTATCAATCCCCAGAAAGGAACCAAAAACCATATTAGTCATTCAATCATAATTATATGAAGCTGCAAGAATACTTCTGTGCACAAAATAAACAAAAATAACTTTATTCAACGATTTATCTATGTGAGGATCAGAAAGCTCGGATTAAATCCAAAATATCTTCATTTGTAGATAATTAATGACAGAATTTAAAATTTTGGGTGAACCAAACCTTTAAGCAGCAGTAAGCCTCACAAATACTTAAAATTGATTGACTTAAAACTGCTTGAACTAATATTTTGTGTTAACTACACTTTGTTCATTTTGTGCTTTTGTTCCTTTGTTTATTGGTCTTCAAAGATAAGCCTGCTGTGAAAAGTGTCACAAACATCCTGAAAAAAATTAAACCAAAGTTTCTCTGAGATTGTGTTATGCAATCTTGTTAAAAATATATTTCTTAAAATAAAAGTATCAAAAAAAGTAACGTTCGGAACCGGTATCGAATTCAGGGTATCTGTATCGAAAATTTTGGAATGATACCCAGCCCTAATTACGAAGTCGAAAGTGCATTCATGTAATACGAGCAAGCAAATCTTTTTGCTCACGCGCCGGTTTTCTCTGTTCGTGGACAACTTCTAGCACATACTCAAAACACCGCTGCTCACATGCGAATGATCTGCTCTCGCTCCATCAGATGCTGCAGACTCACAATTTTTGTGTCTTGTGTTTCCTCTTCCTTTCGTGCTTTTGCTCTCCAGAGATCCTCCTGTTAAATTGGTTATTCCAAGAATGTTGATGTGGTTTATATATTGGTATACTATTCATTAACAAACCAAAACTAAAAGGTTATGGTAAATTCTATAATGAACTAGTGAGAGAATCCTGGGCAGCTTGTGTCAAACATGAATGATTTATGACCCTCATAAAAATACATAAATGTATAGAAAGAGGGGAAAAGGTTGCTTTTATTTCAAGAAAAAAAAGTGTACATTTTCACATGAGTGTTTTTTTTTCACAGTGTTAAAATCCGACAGTTTGTTTCTTTTTCTTTTTAATTCCGTTAAAAAGTGTTAAAGCATATTATTAAAAACTAAAACTGAGAACGGTGTTAGAATAAAATGTTAGTGGAGTAAAAAATGTGTACAAAAGCAAGTATTTGTATTATTTGTTAAAGAAGTAAACAGAGATGTATCTTACGAGGAGTGAATCCGTGTTTAGTCCTTGTTTGACCGGAGAAATGCGGCACTCTGACAGCAAAGTGTGAAAACAGTGCGCACACACATAGGCTAAACACACGCGTGCGCCTCTCTGTCTCTCTCTCTCTCTCATACACAGAATGAGGAAAAAAAAGTGGAAAAGGTTTTTTAAAAAGTTAAAAAGCAAGACAAAGTTGACAACAACAACAACAAAAAACAAACTACAAATTTGTTTCTTAACTCTTAAAATGTAATGAAGAACTGTTAGTCGATTAGTTTAAAAAAACTAACTAAAGTTGTTTCTTAACTCTTAAAACGTAATGAAGAACTGTTAGTCGATTAGTTTTTTAAAAAGCAAAACAAAGGATAGCTTTTTTTTTTTACAAGTAAAACATTTTTAAATGCAAGTATATGTTAAAGAAAAAAATAACCCCGCCTCTATTCCACCCACAAGATTGGGTGGAGAGTAAAAAGTGCAACCGTTCTCTTCTCAAGTCAGAGACTGAATGAGGAAAACGTGGGCAGTGAGGAGACACACATAAACCCGCCTCCAACTCCGCCTCTAACCCCACCCTCCGACTCAGCTAACCAATCCTGAAGAGGTAAAGCGGAGGGTCAAACATGATTGGTTCTAGGTTAAAAATAATGGTAAAATAACATTAAAAAGTTTAAAAGCAAATTAATTAGTTAATAATACGGTTAACAAATAAAGGTTTTTGTAAACAATTAGTTTTTTTTATAAAGCTAAGTCGTATGAAAATAATATGTATGAAAATAATTTGATAAAGATGATCATTTGAATTTTGTGTGAGATCTGAGATCTTTGTATAGAGAT
>CAIGQQ010029579.1:807953-823921 GCA_903798035.1 Danio albolineatus
TTTCCGGCTCTAAATGCATACGATTGGCTTCTGTGTCTTTCACGTGTTGAACGACTCGGACCGAGGACTCGGGAGGTGAACAGATCAAATCTCTTTCCGGCTCTAAATGCATATGATTGGCTTTTGTCTTTCGCGTGATGAATGAATTAAAAGACTTGAAAAATGAACCAAACCTGCACATCTGTGCGCAATCTGCGCATGCGCGGATGAATGAATCACTCCCTGAGAGGACTCGTCGTTCCCGAGTCATATTAAAGATTCGTTCAAAATGAACGAATCGTTCAAGAACGACCCATCACTAAAATCTACCAGAGAGCCATGTGGTAAGGTCAAAAAAGGTTCAGCACGGGAAAAAACTTTTCTTATCTAATGCTAGTTTGTAAATGTTTATTTTCTGACCTGGTGTCCAATTCTGAATGAAATCTAATTTGGGGGTAAAACATTCCTGATTAGAAATAAACAAGATGTTTGCTTTTAGGTTAAATGGTGTTTTTTGTCAAATGCTAACTTGATAAAATCTAACTAAAGTATAGTTAATAACTAAAGTTAACCATGTACCTAACTGTTTAAGTGTTAAAATATGTCTAAAAGTTCACTTTGTCTAATTTAAATACAATCTATTTTTCCATTTCACTGATAATGTGCATTATAAAAACAATTACACAAATCATACACAAATTAGTAAACAGTATAACACAAACATAATTAGATAAATAATTAAATAAAACTATTCAATCTGAGTTAGTCTAAAACATGAATACTATGTTCATAAATTTAATTATTAAGTTTTGATAAAGTAGTCATGACTTTATTTCACCCCTTTTTATAATAATTTTTTAAGCTCAACTAACTATTCACACCCATTTCACTCCAGTTACAAGCTCTGGTATTTACAATATGTGTCTGGTTACAACCCCCCTCCCCAGAGTACCCTTTTTTACCAGATCATTGTAACATTTTTTCTTTTCTTTTGACTTTTGTTCATTCTTTTTTGTCAAATAAAAAAATAAATAAAAATAATTAATATTTTGTTGAAAACGCACACTCGCATATGTGTAAACACACGCACACGCATACACAGACACACACGTTTATGAATTTTTTTAAAATTACCGTTTGTAATATATGTATCAATTGTACATTTATATATGATATTACATATGTAAGTTTTACATCATGTAGTGTATTTATCTCCTTATTAACTGGAATTTGAATAATCATAACCCCCTACCGTTTTTACAACAGGGAAAGACAACCTCCAATTCAGCTTTCCTTAAATTGGGGAGAAATTTCTTTGTTGTTTCAATGTGCTTTTTGTCTTCGACTTTAAAACGCTTCTAATCCTTTTTATTTTTCAACGCTGTTGAATTTATTCCACTATGGCTGACAACTTTGAAGGTATTCTTCTTTTTATTTTAATTTTATCCTAATTACATTTAACTTATCTAACAGTCTTTAAATTAACTAACTTTTTTCTTTTCTTTCTAGCTCAAATCGAATTTGATACAGATCTCGATTTCGGTATTGAATTGGAGATGATCCTGGAAACAATTTGTAAGTGTATTTGTTTTTTGTCTGGTTTAGTTTTTCCATGTATAAAATAATATTACAAGAATGTTAAATATAAGATTGCATTTATCTTTTGTTATTACTATAGTTGATGAAGCACAACTTTTAAGCAATGGTGATGAGGAGCCAGGCACTTCACAGGCTGCAGTAGTTCACGAGGTAGTGGTAGTAAGCGAATCAGCCATTGAGACGTCAGAGGCTTTGGCGCAATCATCGTCACCACAGCCAGAGACATCCTCTTTTGAACTGGACGCGCGGGGGACAACATCTCCCACGCCGGGAACCTCTGTCGGATCAGCCATCGGATATGGTCTCGGGCAGAATCAGAAAATATTATCAAAATCCGAAAGCGATTCTGACGAAGAGAACGGTATGTATTAAATATTCATTATATGATTTATCACTCATGCTTATATCACACGATAACTAATTAATATATAATTTTTGTTTTTCAGAAGAAAATTACGAAGAGCGAGTGCAGGATCTCTGGTTGGAAATTGTGATAGATGGAGCAAATGGTGAAGAAGAACAGGCTGAGTCTGATAACGATGATGATGATGAAGAAGAAGGCATACCAGCAGAAATTTTAGATTTATTTAGACCGCGAGATCTAGCGCATTTGAACTATGAAATTATGCTTCGGGCAAATTGTAACTTCCAGAGGGTTTTACGTCTGAATTCAGCGGCACTGACTTTCGAAGAAACCATTGACGCGGTACGAAGTGGCCAAAATCAAGTTATCAACATTTTACAAAGTGTGGTCAACTCACAGCATCAGAACACTGAAGTTTTAGCCCAGAGTGCCTTATTTTGGAGGAGTTGCCATAAGGAGAGTCAACAACGATTCCAAGATCTGTTTCAATACGTTTTTGGTGTTCCGGAACAAATGCAAGAACAGAGAAGTGAATTACGCCTACTTGTAAACGCTATAATGCTTCTAGGTGAGAGGTTAAACCTTATTCAACGCATGCTGAATGACATTCTGGGTAAAAAATAAGTAACCTATTTGTATGAATGTTTTTTTTCTTTCTGATATATGTGATTTTTTTTTACTTGATTGTTTTTTGTTGAAGATTTGTTTGATTTGTTTGATTTAATAGATGTTACAGTTTGTTTGCTTTTCTGATTAGTATCTTTTACTCCTTACCTACTTTTTATTACCATTTATTGATTGTATTCATCTGTTGTATATTTGTGGGTAAACGCTTTTGTCGGTGTTACATAAATCTTGGAATCTTTTCAAATAAATTTCAAAAGGGGGACTAAAAGATGTCAAACTGATTTAAATGATGATACACAGAGACCAACTAGAGTCAGACATGATAATGAAAGCAATAAATGGGAAATAAATAATCACTTACAAATGTTACAACCACACAACCTTAACATCGCTAATCAAATTAATAATTTTATAAATGACCAGTTCGAGTGGTTAGAAAACCCTAACAATAATGAAGCTGTACAAGTTGGACAAGAGCAAAACGATAGGGTTAATTATGATGCATCTCTAACTCAGATGGGGTTAAATGAAGCTCAAATCGATAGATTAATTACAGAGGGTGGGACCGTAGCGGGGTTTAGAGTTACCCCAAGAATACATTTTAATGCTCTAGAAATTCACAGATCACTTAATTTTCGTGATATTATCACAGACGATCTAGCAACATACAATATTCTTTTTACGGATATTTTAAATGAGATTGTGACATTTTCGAGATTACTGGCAGGACAAAATGGGTTTATTAATATATCTCTGAGGGGGCATGATTTACCCACTGATATTAATTATGTGTTAAGTCCAGAAAATAACTACAGTGTCATTTGCTGATGATGTTGCCCCCTTGAACAATGAATAGGACAGCCTTTTGATTTTCTGTTGATATTTGCCCCGGTTTTTTTTTTTCTCTCTTTTTTTCTGTGACGGTTGGGGACTGAACATCAACAACAACTCATTTACAAGAACGATTCCCTTTCAAAACTGATTCACTTATCTCTTCTTCTCTTATGAACACACAATGTCTCTTTCCTCACAGCGCCCTCAACGGTATACACATGCATCCTTGCATGGTGTCCTCTCCAACTTATTTATATTTATATAAACTACAAATAAAATAAAGGCATTTAAAAATAAAAGAAACATTTATACACATTCTGAGGCCATTACACCCTCCCCCACAAAAAAAAAAAGTTATTTTTAAACATATTTTCCTGCTTCGGGGTGGTTAAACACATTCCCATAATAATAAACTACATGTTTTCTCACAATTTAACAATTTAATCAATATCTACTTTCAATGATGGCATTACTACAATCATCTAAAAAAACATTTTAGATTGAATGTATTTTGAGGTGTCTTGTCTTTAGGTTCGCTGGTGGGCCCCCCAGAACATCCTGTAATGACAAATGGACATGTCCATACACACATCAACAATGTATAACTACATTTTTTTTCCCTGCCACTTCAGTGCACTAATCTCTTCATATTTTCTGCAATTTTCCAACTATAAATTCTGCAGCTGAGAATTACTGTACTTTATTATGTCTAAGGGATTAGCATTCTCTTATATCTTTTATAAATGAACAACAACTTAACTGATTTCCAAAAACAACTTTTTCAAATAGTAACTAATTTTATCTCAGTGAAGGATACAGGTGAAGAGCATCGATGTCCAGCTGAAGTGCACCGCCAGCTTCTGCATCCAGGTTTGCACTAAGATTACTCAGCCTCACTGGTTGGAGTGATGGTTCGCCCAAGGTATCATATGTGTAGATGTTCCTTGGATACCTGATTCTTGCAGAAGTTCTCTGCTGTTGCACAGCTGGTTCGTCATCTTCCTGTTCACTACCCCCTACAGATTCCGCCTCTCCCTCTCTCTCAAGATCTTCGGACACTTCCACACCAGACTCATCAAGGTGCATCTCCAAAGCAGGTAGACTTGTGAATTCATGCATGTCTTCGTTAGCATCTGCCTCCGTTACAGGACTTTGGTTTCTCTCATTCCAAGATGGAATTCCACCACAGATGGGTTGAGGTAAGTGCATGTTCTCTGATTCGGAGTCCACAAGTCATACTCCTCACCGCTTGAGCTGCTGGTGTCCTCCTGGTTTGCATTTTGTTGTCGCTGTGTTTCCTGTTTTGACTTATTTTTTTGAGGTTTTCTTCTCTCCGTTAGGTCGCTTGCTCCTCTGTGTTTATCGATCAGGTAAGGGCAGGGTAGGAGAAGGTTCCTGTGCAACACTCTTTTCTTTCCAATTCCGTCCAGAGGCTCTACTACATAAACAGGGCCATCCATTCCCCTTCTTTCCTTTACCACATACGTTTGCTTTTCCCAGTAAGCTCGCAGTTTTCCTGGGCCACCTCTTTCCTACAGGTTCCGAACTAGAACGTGATCACCAGGCTCCAGCACAGAACTCCACGCCTTCCGGTTGTAGTTCCTCTGTCCTTTTGCAGCAGCTTTTTTCATGTTCCTCATTGCAATTTCATATGCTTCATGCATGGAAATTTTACATCTTTCAGCATAGTCAGCGTGAGTCTTGAGCAGCCTTGCTCTGCTTTGTAGGGAAAACCAGATCAATTGGCAGAACTGGCTCTCGACCAAAAAGAAGAACAAATGGGGAAAATCCGGTTGACTCATGCACAGAGCAATTATAAGCATGGACAACTTTGTTAAGATGTTCTGCCCAATTCGACTTCTCATTCTCAGCTAGTGTTCTCAACATCCCCAACAGTGTCCTGTTGAACCTTTCTGCTGGGTTTGCTTGAGGATGGTATGGAGTTGTTCATGAATGTCTGATTTCACAGTAACTTTGCAGTTTTTCAAACATACTGTTCTCGAACTCCCTCCCCTGGTCATGGTGGATTTTTGCCGGAAAACCAAAGCGCATGACAAAGTCATCAAACATTTTACGGGCTGCTGTTTTACCGGATTTGTTTTTGGTGGCATATGCCTGGGCAAACTTTGAAAAGTGGTCTATGATCACGAGGATATACTCGGCTCCTCCCCTACTTCTCTCCAGGTGTAGGTAGTCAATGGAGACCAACTCGAATGGAGCTGTTGTTTCAATGCTCTGAATTGGTGTTCTGGTGATTCTATTTGGCCTCTTTTGTCTCAGACATCGACACACTCTCATGACGTAATGTTCCATCTCTTCTCTCATTTTAGGCCAGAAGAAATGTGCACGAGCTGCCGCCACCATACGATCAGTGCCGAGGACTTATAAACCACACTTTTCAAGCTCTCTGGGATCACTAATTGAGTTCTGGTCACAATTGTTCTTTGCAGGATGCCCTCCTCATTTATTTGAAGGTGGTGCCACTCTTTCAGCAGTCGTCTCACCGCTTCTGGTTCCTTTAGTTGATCTTTGTGTTTAAGGTAGAGTTGTTTCTGTTTCAGTTCGAGTACTCTGCTGATAATTGGGTCACTCAACTGGGCATTTCTGATATCCTGAAGTGTTAGTCGTTGTCCAATCACAGCTACACTTTTCGGATCCTCTGGTAAGACATCGATATTGCAAGATATTGCAGATATCCAGTCCAGTTCTCCCCGACATTGTACTTTCAGGGCTTCACTGACTGATTCCAGAACTTCGGGCTCACATACTTGGGTACAATCTCTGATTGTAGCTTCAATGGGCATTGGTCTCCGTGAAAGGAAATCAGCATCCCGGTTTGCAGTTCCAGGTCAGTATTTTAGGGTAAACCGTCTGCCAACTCCGATACCCACCGCTGACCTGTCGCATTCAGTTTAGCTGTTTTCATAACATACATCAGTGGGTTGTTATCACTGTAAACGGTGAAATGTGGCGCATAAAACAGATATTCATGGAAACGCTCTGTAATTGCCCACTTCAGCCCCAGCTTTCCTGAGTGGAGCTTATAATTCCTTTCAGCAGGGGTCAGTGTCCGAGACCCGTAACCTACTACCCTAAGCTTTCCTTCTTGACGCTGGTAGAGCACTGCTCCTAGCCCTTCCTCAGAGGCATCCACATGGAGGACAAATGGATTCTCCAAGTCTGGGTAGGCCATAATGGGTGAACTCGACAGCACAGCAATGAGTTTCTCCAGCGCTTCCTGATGTATCCCTGTCCATTCTACTGGTTGTGATGGACGTACTTGTGAGTGAGAACTGCCTCTCTTTCCAGCCATTTTTTTCCACATCACTTTTTTTTCAACAGTTCATATAAAGGCTTGGCTATTCTTGCAAAGTCTGCAATGTATGAACGATAATATCCCAGAAACCCCATCAGTTTTCTCACCGCTCTTACTGTGCTGGGTCTTTCTCTCATTAATGCCTGCACAGCCTCAATTTCCTTTGGATTCATGCTGTACCCCTGTTCAGAGATGATGCGACCAACATAGCATACCTCTCGCTTGAAAAAGTCACACTTTGTTGATCTGAGCTTGATACCACATTGTTTCTGTTGCTCCAGAACTCTCCTCAAGTTTTCCAGGTGTTGGTCAAAGTCCTTGCTGAAAACGAATACGTCATCAAAGTAGGGGATGGAGATATCATCTCTCAACTCTCCTAAACATCCTTCCATGTACCTCTGGAAGGCTGCCGGTGTATTGCTGAGTCCAAAGGCTATCCGCACCCACTCGTACAGCCCCCAGGGGGTGATGAAGGCTGTGTATGCTCTGCTCTCTTCGCTCATGAAGCCTTTATGGTAGGCTTTTCCCTGGTCCAGCACTGTGAACCAAGAGTTTCCCCCTAGGTTTTCTAAAATCTTTTGAATTCATGGGATAGGATGTCGGTCAGGGTGTGTTTTCTCATTCAACAGCCTGTAGTCCACGCATAGACGTAGACTACCATCTTTCTTTCGCACACACACCACTGGCGAGGAATAGGAGGATGTCGATTTTTGGATCCAACCCTGACTAAGCAAAGTCTGTATGTGAGTCTTTACTTCTTGATACAGAGGTCGTGGGATAGCGTTGTATGTTTTTCCAACTGGGATATCATCTTTCAAATGATTGTCCATCTTTAGGTCTTGAATACATCCAGTGTCCCAGTCATCCTTGGCAAACACTCCAGCATTTTCTCTTAGCAGCTGTCTGACACGTTCTTTTCGGTCTCCTGATAAGTGGCTGAGATCTACAGGAGGGTCCCACTCTTCACTCTCCTGAACACTGGGCCGACTCTCAAGAATTACATCTCTGTCATTTATTGACTGTTGGGATGGGGATTCAGCCAATGACAGTGATTTTACTTCCATATGGTGTGTAGCATCCACTGCATGGAGCCACCCCAGGACTGTCTGACCAGGAAGAATCACATCCTCATCTGTAATGTTTTCTACTACCACTGTGAGACTGTTGCCATCCTTCAGAGGACTCTGCATGACCTGTTTGTTAATCCTTATCCCTGTGGGCCAGGGCATGTCTGGATTGGGTTCTAACATTACTTGTGCCCCTAAGTCACCTGTCTTGTTCCCCTTTTTACAATTTATATTTGCCCTCTCATGCCTAGGAAGGACCATGGGTTTTCGTCCTAGTCTTACTAGATGGCAGTCACTGCTATTACTGTGTTTCTTGAGGAGTGATATTACTGCTTTTGCTTTCCTAGGGCTAAGCTCCAGAGATGAGCTCAACGTGCTGACAAGGAAACTAGAAGGAACCTGCTGGTTGGTATTAGTTTGGACTACTTCTTCGATTATGTTAAACCCAATTATTGGTTTCTCCATTTCACTGGATGTAATGAGAATTGGCACAAGCAAATGTTTTTTATCTCCAGCCTCATTGTTTGCTGACAGGCAAAACTCTACCTCCATCCAGCCCTCATATGGAATATTTGTCCCATTGGCTGCTGTCAAACTGAGTTCACCCTCCTGAAGCAGCTCTTCAACTGGTCTCACCACTGCATCAGGTAGGTGTCTCTTCTTCCACTCTGAACTCACTATTGACACTTGCGACCCTGTGTCCCAAAGCACTGATGTATTAACACCACCGAGTGCACACTGAACCAGGCACCTGCGCCCTACTAGACTGGCTGCTTTCTCTTGTTTGGCTGACCATAGCCCTCCAGGTGAGTGAGTTCTGGACAAACCTGCCATTACGTCTGAGGTGACCTCAATCTTACTAGACATTACATTGTTTAATGTGCATCTTCGACAACCTGCTGCCCGTTTACATCGTTACATCATTACCCGTTACATCGTTTTCTGATCGCTTGTGCGGGTGAGGATTGTCTTCGATTAAACCTCTGATTGTCGCTTCTGACCATTTGAGGTCGTGATATCTGTGCAAGACTGGCTACTTGAGTGGTTAAATTTTGAATTGCTTCACAGATCACTTTGTCCCTTGCATCTAATTTCTCCTTCAGGCTGTTGGGTTTTGGGGTCTTTTCTTTCTTTATGTTTACACTTTTATCCTGATCAACATGTTTCTGTTTCTCCTCACAGACGATGGCAACTTTGACAGTCTTGGGTCGTGTGTTTGAAAACTTAGGTTTTCTTTCAAGTTCCAGACTGTATGACATATTCATTCTCTCCAGCAACACTTCATCTTCCACCAGTGGGTTTTCATTGTAGGGTTTTAAGTCAGAACGGATGCTGTCATCATGAAGGCCCATCAGAACTGTCTGCAAAAACTGATTTTGGATAAGTTCATGGTTGTATCTTAATGCAGTTTTTACATTTTCAGATGCAGACAGAATCCTCTGCCTGAGATCCATTACTCGAACAAGAAACTGAATTGGTGTTTCTTTGGGGTCTTGCGCTGCACGTGTAAGGGAATGGTACAGCTCTGTTGCATCCTTTTCTATGAAGTGTGCTCTAAGAATGTTTTAACACAGGCAGTGTTAGATCAGTTCTACTCTCCAGGTAACTTCTCAAACTGACACCTGGACTAATGGCTTGAATGACTGCCTCAATGATTTCTGCCTCCTCATAACCCCTATTCTGGGCTCTGTCCAAGCTGGCGAAATTTAATTTGGCAAGGTTCACCAATTTGTCCAATTATTTTCAGTTCTTTTTTAAACACTGGATGTAAAATTTGGACATTTTCTCTTGACATTGGCTGGTTTTGTATTTTTCTGTTTGATTTACCATGTTCTGATTCTGTTGCAGTTATTCTCACTTGTTTTCATGTTGCATCTCCATTTCCATCCTCAGGATGGACAACTTTTCGGCGTGCCGTCACCTCGTCACTTGTTTCACGTTCAGTACTGGATGAACTATCCGTTTCCTCCACATCATAATTTCTAAGGCAATCAATATTATCTTTTGTGTCTAACAGTATAGACAATCCCTCATCTTCAAGTGAAACTATCTCATCTCCTTCCAAATACTGTAGGATGCGTCTCCTTAATGCACGGGGCGCGCGTGTCTCTTCCTCCCCCTCACTTAGGTTAAGCATTTCACACAGTCTTAGTTGTGAGACAGATAACTCAAATAGTTTACTTTCAATTTCATCCAGTGTAGCTTCCCAAACAGGCAACATCATGACTAGTCTCTGGGCAATCTTATATAACAACTCACGTTACTCAGTTTTGTTTACTTCCGCTGTTTTTCCGTTCTCTTCCTGCGGCTCACGGCTCTTCACAGTGTACCCGCGGCTCGCGACTCTCAGCTCTCTCCAGCACAGCACACAGAGCTCCGTTCCTCGCGGCGATTTCTCTCCTTGAAATCCGTCACAAACCGAGCAGAAACACCAGTTTTATGTTGCCCCCTTGAACAATGAATAGAACAGCCTTTTGATTTTCTGTAGATTTATTTGCCCCGGTCTTTTTTTTCTCTTTTTTTCTGTGACGGTTGGGGACTGAACATCAACAACGACTCATTTACAAAACTGATTCACTTATCTCTTCTCTTATGAACACACAATGTCTCTTTCCTCAAAGCGCCCTCAACGGTGTACACATGCATCCTTGCATGGTGTCCTCTCCAACCTATTTATATTTATATAAAACTACAATTAAAATGAAGGCATTTAAAAATAAAAGAAACATATTTATACACATTCTGAGGCCATTACACCAAAATAGAAAAAACTCTTCAAAGTAATGTGGACATTCTGATAGACGCGCCCATAGAGTTGTATGTCTCGGTTGTTAGAAACCGATCTGGTGGTGCTGGTGTACGTAGAAAACTGACTGATCTGGCACATATTGATGTTATCAGAAAAAATAAGATGAATCTATTTTGCCCCGTTAACATCAAGCAATATCTGCTTTAGAATGTGCCTCGCCCATTTCTTAAACCCAAGCTCCTGATAACGACCTGATTACGATAGCCACAGACATTCACACATTTGTGGGGTTTCACACACAAGACCAAATTGCATTCAACGACATAATTAGATTCGAGGACCATCTCGATGTAAAAATCATTGTTTTTCATCGGTCTTGTAGCGTTAAACTAGAGATTTACAAAAATAATGACAATTTACACCCTAGAACAGTACATCTGTATCTATTCGATAATCACTACTATATGATAAAAAATTGAATAGTTTAAGTACATCATGTGTGTGTGAATTTTGCTTTGAGGGTTGTAAAGACAAAAGAGAACACAAATGTAAATTCATGTGTAACGTCTGTAATACCCCGAATGCCTTAGCTTCACTACTTCGAAAAAAACATTTAGATGTACAGATTGTTTAAGGTTGTGTAAATCGGATTTTTGCTATGAGATGCATAAACAAAAGACACCCGATGGTAGACGATCACAGTGTGAAATGATAAAAGTCTGTAACCAATGCCATAGTGTTTACAGAACAAAAATTTTAGGGGGTAAATTAATCCAGCATGAATGCAAACCCACACGTTGTATTCATTGTAACGAATTTATAATGTATGATGACGAAAATAATTGCTATATTCAACCAATCGAACTGGATGAAATTAGTGAGAAATATGTTTATGATTTTGAAACTATGTATGAAAATGGAAGACACATCGCAAACTTTGTTTGTGCCATTACATTTGATGGTGAGGAATTTACAGCCGAAGGCTTGGACTGTGTTGAGCGTCTAATGAAACATTTTAGGCGCCTGAAATACGCAAATTATACATTTATAGCACACAATGCTTCAGGCTTCAACTCTTATGTTTTATTGGAACATTTCACCAGTGTCGGTCTTGCACCTGAAATTATAACGAAAGGGGGTAGACTGATTTTTATTTATGATAAAGCATTCAAAATCAGATTTATAGACAGCTATAACTTTCTAGCTATGAAACTTTCAAAAACAACCGCTGCTTTCAATCTAACTACGGCAGAAAAAGTTTTTTTCCCACACAAATTCAATAGATTGGAAAATGTGAATTATGTTGGCCCCTATCCACCAAAATGTTATTATGATTATGACATAATGACTGTGGATGATCAAGCTAAATTTGATGTATGGTGCATCGAAGTGTGCAATGAAGTATTTGACTTCAAAAAGGAGATTGCGGTGTATTGTAAAAATGTGGTTTTGCTGCATGAAGCATGTATGAAATTCAGAGAGACATTGTTAGAATGTATCGGAATTGACCCATTTTCAACAAATACACTTCCTAGCTGCGCTATGAAAATCTACAAAACAAACTTTTTGACCAGACACATTAGCTTTAACCCACGACAAAGCTTACATTAACCAATTCAAGTCTTTTTCAAAAAAATCAATTGAGTGGCTTGAATACATTAGTAAAAGCAGAGGTGTTAACGTCCAACATGCATTAAATACAGGTGAAATTCAATTTGGTCCATACTTTTGGACGGGTTTCATGAGAAAGATGGTCGCAAAATTGCGTTAGAATACCTAGGTTGTTACTTTCACGGGCATTGTTGTAAATTTAACCCAAACGATCAACACCCTTTAATTAAAAAAGCTACATTTGCTACACTTCGAGCCCAGACTGATCACAAACTAGAAACATTAGAAAAAAATTAATGGTTTGAATGTTGAATACAGCTGGGCATGTCAGTGGTCTCACGCTAAGAACAATGACCCCACTGTGATGACCTTTATACAGACCTATAGCGCGACCGAGCGACTCAAACCAAGAGATGCACTTTTTGGCGGTAGGACTAATGCATTGAAATTATATTATTTCAAGAGTTTCACTTAGATACTATTTGACAACTGTTAGCAGGTTTGGCATGCTGTCCCGGGATACTTATAGTGGGATTGGTTTAATCTAATTGGCTGGTTGTAAATGGGAGACCAGCTGCGGTCAATAGTATCACATGCTTCTCTCGAAATTTGTTTGTGAAACTTCACTTAATCTGTAAACAGGTGGTTGACGAGGTATACACTTTGCTATAGTGAAAAACTCTTCAGTATAATTCTGTTCATAACCCTTAGAAAATACATTTCTTACTTTAGAAACTCTGACAACATCCCCAACTTTATATTTAAATACTGGTGTAGTTTTTCGCATGTCACCATACAAGTTGTGAAAACACCAGCATTTCGTTTTCTTTATTCACATCGACTGGTTTCATTTTAATACTCTTATGATAGCTGTTGTTGTAGCCGTCTATGAGATCTTGAAGATTGTCGAAGTAACGTTCTGAATTCACCGCTGTTAATTATCTCCACATACGTGTTTTGAGCGTTCTATTAAAACGCTCAACCACGCTGGCTTTTAGATCACTGGCAGTGAAAAAATGATGTTGTATTTTTTAATCAACTCTTCAAAATGTTTGTAAAAAATTATTTTCCTTGATCGGTTTGTACTTTCTGAGGGACGCGTCCTTCTTTGAGAATTGATTGGAAAGCTTTTGTCACTTCAACGCCACTTTTGTTTTTTAACGTGTGACACCATGCCTATTTTCCGAATACATCTATACAAGTCAATAAAATTTTATATTATAATTTTCTTTACAATAAGCGGTCATATCAACCAAATCTAATTGAAATTGTAAATCTCTATTTCGTTTGTACTTGATGGGGGCTGTTTTATGTAAAGTATACGCATCTTGAGAAGCTAACCATTCTTCCACTTCTTTATCTTTTATTTTAACCCCGTATTCCTCTTGTACACCACTTTGTAAACATTTTTTACCATCCAACAATCCTTGGTGTGAAGGGTTGTAGTAAACTTTTTTCATGAGATCATGAGACATGATTTCTCTACGATGACCACAAAATAATGAATCGAAGATTGAGATGAAACAGGATTTTTATTTTCAAAAAATCTTAATGCATACATGTGTGTAACATATCAGTATGTTAAAATACAGGTATATAAAAAGAAAAAATAAACGTGTTACAGACCATCTAGATAATGGTTAAATTTCACACACATTTCAATCACATATTTAACAAGTGTGTCAATAATTTTATAAACATCACTGGTTTCATTTCTTAATAAAAGTGTTGTACATACATCTGTTACATAAGTACATAGACATAAAATATTACCTATTTTAAGGTTTTCCTTACATTCAGGCATCAATTCCAGAATATTTTTCAGAAATACATTGGGTGTACAACTGTTAGTAATACACATATTTATTATAACACCCCATTCATTTGACAAACTTCTTGCAACAGACATTTGAATCTTTAATTTTGTTAAACGTTTGTTATCGATATAATATTCATCATCAACATTCTTGTACAATAAATGAGTCATTTCAGATTTAATACGTTGTTTAAAAATACATTCTACCAGAAAGTGTAGACTGCAGAGGTTTCCCATGTTCAGGCTTAGTCGGTGGTTTCAGGATGACTGTCCTTCCAGCTGTCGACAGCGTCATAAATGGCCTGCTCACAGGATTCATCTACCAGCTTTTCTCGGAGTGCAGAAAGAGTTTGGACAATGTAGATCTCAGTTCTGAGTTGACACAGAACAGTCTCAACAACGCCCTGGATCTTTTGCAGGTGTGGTGTGATGTCGAACGTTTTCAGTGTGCGGGACAGAATCAGTTTTAGTTCAGGCTTGAGTAGTTTACGGGTCAGCTCCTCGAAGCATCCTAAAAAGTAATAAGCCGGGGCTTCAAAAAGGCACGAGTGTTGCGTCTGACTCGGGTGATCAACCTCACATCCATAACATTCCTTCTTTAACTTTTTATCTATCAATTGTTCCAGAATCACAGTGACCACAGCTTTGATGACCTTGTGTCCTGTCACTCCAATGCAGCCATCTACAGCGTCAGAGCTGTCAGCGGTGGTGTCGGGTGGTATGTAGTTTGCGAGGAATCATAGGTTGTGGTAACCGAGATCAATGCAGCATTTTGACAACCAAGCTTTGTCAAAAACTTGTATGGATAACGCCTGCGGTATCGCGTTGTCATCAGGCATTGCAGGTGCTGTTTCTGGTGTGTTGCTGTAGCAGCAGGCAGATGTAAATTCTTCAGACATCCTTGATGGTCCGTATCGTTTTGTTTGAATGTACTTCCTGATTTACTTCCTGCTTTGCTACTGTTCGGACATCTTTCGCTACTGCTCCGCTCTCTGCACTCTTACGTTTATATTTTATACTCTAATTTTAACTTGAGCCTATCAGCACAGTGTTCAAACAACACAGTTTGAAGATCAACATCGAATCTACAAACTTTCTGGAATACAACTTTACCAAAAAGAGGGGAAATATCGTCTAAACAATCCTCCCGCTACCAGCTGCTTACATTCCTGAGACGGAAAAATACGTCTGTGAAAATGCCTCTGGATCGGATTAATTCTGGATCTCTCTGCTGTACTCACTGCCACAGACTTCTACAAAAGATTGCAGTTCTTGAAACAAAGTTACTTGCGACCCAACCAGAACTGCCGGATCACAAAAGATCGCTTCACTGTGGACCGTCACAGCATACAGCCGGTGAGTCCCGTAAATCTACTCCAGCTACTGTTTTAAGCCCAGAAAAACAGAGTGAAACTGTTGAAAATGAGACTGATAACCGATGGAATAAACAAGGTGCGAGACCAAAGGGTACTCGCGGGGTCAGATCATACGCTGCTGCATTAGCGTCCTCTACCCCAAACACAGCTCGGACTCAAATACAGCTTCAGAACAGATATGAAGTTGAGTAATATGGGTGAAGAATCCCCAAATGCAGTCAGACAGAGATTGCATGACTCAGCAGCTAATTCTTCACAGAGCAGAGGCTCAAGGCCGATGAGACAGCGGCTTTCTGCACTGATTGCACCTGAGATAAGAACACTAGTGGTAGGAGATTCAATATTTAGGAATTTCAGGAGCAGAGCTACAATGACTTACTGCTTCCCTCATGCAACAGTTTCTGATGTAAACAAAGAACTTGAAGAAATTCTGAAGAAGCACAAGACTGCAAAACGGATCATTATCCATGTGGGGAAGAATGATATTCGGAAGGAGCAGTCAGAACTGCTCAAGAAAGATTTCTGTCAACTCTTGGAAACAGTCGAAAGATTGAAAATTCAGCCGTTCATCAGTGGACCACTCCCTGCAAGAGGGACAAATATGTTTTCACGACTTCTTGGCCTAAATGT
>CAIGQQ010029579.1:828921-850999 GCA_903798035.1 Danio albolineatus
ACTTAATAATTAACGAAGTTAGCCGAAGGGTCTTCCGAACATCTGGCGCAAGTAAGATTCGAAATAAGGATCCTCTGTTTTGTTATGACATAGCCTTAGGCGAGGTCTAGATGACAGACAATGTGGCACCAATTTCCAGGCCTGATTCAAACTGGTTTTGAAAGTTCTGCACATCTTCTGCAGTGAGTCCTTACACAAGTCATAAATAGAATGCTATAAGAGAAAATAATCATTCACTGTTTGCCTGCTCTTTTGTCTATGAAGATATTTTTGCCTCTTTGCTCAGACTCGGGAGGTGAACGGATCAAATCTCTTTCCGGCTCTAAATGCATACGATTGGCTTCTGTGTCTTTCACGTGTTGAACGACTCGGACCGAGGACTCGGGAGGTGAACAGATCAAATCTCTTTCCGGCTCTAAATGTATATGATTGGCTTTTGTCTTTCACGTGATGACCGAGTGACTCAAACAGGACTCGATACATGAACGGATCAAATCTCTTTCCGGCTCTAAACGCATATGATTGGCTTTTGTCTTTCGCGTGATGAATGAATTAAAAGACTTGAAAAATGAACGAAACCTGCACATCGGTGCGCAATCTGCGCATGCGCGGATGAACGAATCACTTCCTGAGAGGACTCGTCGTTCCTGAGTCATACTAAAGATTTGTTCAAAATGAACGAATCGTTCAAGAACGACCCATCACTAATTCAGTTTCTGACTTGAGGAGAGAACGGTTGCACTTTTTACTCTCCACCCAATATGTGGGTGGAATAGAGGCGGGGTTATGGAGGCGTTGTCTTAGAATCAGTTTTGCGCTCATTCTTTCTCGACCACTGAACAGTGAGGATCTAAGTCCGGAGGATATTCCGTAAGATCAACGAAAACTTTTTTTCTTTAACATATACTTGCATTTAAAAACATTTTACTTGTAAAAAAAAAAAAAGCTATCCTTTGTTTAGTTTTTTAAAAAACTAATCGACTATTAGAATATTTTTATGAGGGTCATAAATCATTCATTTTTGACACAAGCTGCCCGGGATTCTCTCTAGTGTTTTTGAGTGTTCGGTATACTGCCTGTGTTTAAGGCTAGTATTATTTACAACTTGTTAATGAATGCTTCAGCATACTGTAGTATTAAGAATAGTGAACTGATCAAATGAAATACAAAGTTTTACTACAGTAAAGTGTGGTGAATTGTCGTATAATATACCCTATATTGTAAAAAAAAAAAAAAAAAAAAACAGCACTGGGTAATTTGTTTATATTACACTTGTGTTACCATAGCAACTATAGTATTACCACAACAGATTCATTTAAATACTTTACTGTATTAGGCTACTTAGGCCCAATCCCTATTCTATTTTTGTACCCCTACCCCTTGGCCCTTCCCCTAGGCCCTTACAACCGAGGGTTAAGGGGAAGGGCTTCAAAACTTCCCCCTAAGAATTGGGACAGCACTTCAACACCTGCACACGTCATCATATGTCATCGCGATCTCTTGCTTCATATGAGATCAGATGATCACGACTGCTGGAGTTATTCCAGTTGTTATTTTTTGGTGTTAATCTTGAGGAAATCATTGAAGGCATATATTATGTTATCATAATGATCTAATGTGGCAATAAGATCGTAACTGTACTGTGCATTTACTCCGTGGCCATACTGATCTATGTAAACACACGAAAATATCATTAACATTAACAGGTTTTTTTTTTTTTTGCGGTTTTTTTTTTTTTAGAGAGCAATACAAAAGTCCCATTTGGGCATGCTGGAGTGTAAATAGCCTTATGGTTCATCTTATGACACATGCTTTGCTAACTTGGTGGTGCAGATTGACTTAAGCATGTATAGTGAGGGTCAAGTCCCACTTAAATTTTCTTACCTTGAGCTAATGTGCTTGGTATTGGAATATTTTGCTGTAGAGGGTTTAAGACCTCAAGAGAAGCTAAGGCTGTGAAAGTGATGAACAGCACATAAAATCTGTATAATTAAAAAACAAATATTCAAGGAAGATAGTAATAAAACACATCAGTCATTGTGTGACAACCTATGATGAAAAAAAAAAATTACCTTTAGTTATTTTTAGCAGCTCAGTCCTCATTTCAGCTGTTGTGGGGAGAAAGTTGATGGAGGTCATTTTGTAATTTTGCACTACTGCTGCCTGGTGTTTACATGGTGCCCCATTATGGCCAGCTGGACATGTGCAGAGCTCAAACTCCATGCCCACTGTATATGATTGTCCTGATGTGGAGGATCTCACACAGAATTTCTTTTCACCAATCTATTAGTAACAAGAAGACAATAAATACCCTGATAACTCTAAGAATGCACAGAACACAGAATCATTCTAACAAAGACAGTCCTTGCAGACTTGTTTTTAAGCAGTGTTTCCCCTACCATAGGATTAGGGGGGCGCCCCGCCCTCCCAACGGCTTTCCCCGCCCCCCTTTAAAGTCAAGTTAATGTTTTTCTAAATGTTTTGTAAATGTTTTTTAAATCTTTAATAGTCTTTTAATAAACAAGCTAAATAGCCTATGCAGGGCTTAATTTGTGCTGAAACACGCCGGATCCGAATCCGGCATCTCTGAAATCTGATCCAGCACCTCATTTTACTTATCCCCCTTATCAAAACCGCTCTCCTTCCCCGTCCGCTGTTCACTTTCACCTTTTTCCGCGACTCCCCGAGTCCCCATCTCATCTCACTTTCGCCCGCGACACCCCTCCAGCATCCAACGCCCCGCCATCCACCCATTTACACAACGGCATGTCTTTTCTGTCTCTACACGGTCGCGCGTTTACAAAGTTCTGCTCTCTGAATCGCGCACGGTCGAGTCCCACACAGCCACTCTCTGAATGTCAGAATGTCGTCTGACAGCAATAACGTTGTTTTGAAGGGAAATTTTGCTTTATCAGTTGTAATTAGTTGTACTGCATGTCCACTGCATTTCCGGCCCTAGAATATTAAATAAATTATTTGTATTGCTAACTTTTAACTAAACTTTTAATCCATTACGTGTCATAACATGTCATAACATAACCACGACCGGCACGAGGTTACGTCAAACAACGAAAATTTGATCATGATTACGTTGACGTTACGTAACACACGTGGATTTTGCCTGGCTAGGATGTCGCGTCAACCTACAGAAAAGGCTCGTTTGAGGTGCGCCTCGCCTTGACTGCAATGTGGGCGGCAGCAGGCGGCTGCACTAAGAGGAGGGCTCAATAAATACATCAGAAGTCGGAAACTTCCCGAATCTCGCTGTTTTTCCGCCTGGAAACGTCACCAGTGGCGGAGATCGCGGACGAATGACCTCAAGAAATATTATGACTTATAGTAAATATTAAAGTCTAGAACGTGATAGTATCAGAACACAACTATAATACTTAAGCTACCTATACTCGCCAAATATTTTCTCTACCTTGTGGTCAAAGGGTTGTCAATGGCTTGTTGATAGAGTAATTCAACTGCACTCATTTCCCTGGCATATAGCATGTCTTTTACTATGCTGAAAAGTGTCTGTCTGTCCTTCATCTTCATTTTGTGGTCTTTGTTCCACAACCACCGCCACACAGCTTGCAGAAGATGAAATATGCAAAGAAGCCGTGTGGCTTCAGGAAAAACCTGTGGTATAGCTCCCTTTTCTGCCTTTCAGTCATGCGTAAGAAACACACGAGGGCCTGCCTCAACACGCCCTCCAAAAGCATCATTTTTCATCAAGGACTTCAGCAGCTCCAGTCCTTCACTAATTATCTTCTCATCTTCTGAATGTGTAATCACTATCCCTAGAGGAAGTCCACCTGCACAGGTATGTGTAAGAAGAGCCTGCAGTCCTCCCGGTCCATGTTACCTGATGAATCCATAAAAAACATTTCTACACTATTGGAGAGACTGTGTGTTTGTTTCATTAATGGGGAACAAATCGCTACAAGTGGCGTTCCTGTGGAGGACATTTTAAGCTTGCTGCAGGTGTCATTACAGGCTGCATTGTAAGATTCTACCTGTCACTCCAAAGCTGTTAGCATTCCCTCACCACTTTGCTCTCCAAATTCCTGTTTGTTCAACTTTTGATAAAGTCTGCAAATAGAGGTGTTAAAAGTAAATATGTTCTCAAGGTTCTCATATCTGGCTAAAACATACTCAAGTATTTAAATTGTAAATTATGATTAATTTAATTTAGAGTCATTTGCCGTGAACAGGCCATCAACAGTGACATTTGCATTACACTGATCTGAATTAAACTGAACTATTTATACTAAACTGAACTAAACAGAATTAGTTTTAATTTGTATTTAAAACTACACTAATATGCTGGAATGTTCCACAATTTGAAATATTGCCATGGCTTTTATTTCTTCATCTATGTCACAATATACACTACAAAAGCATGATCGAATAAAATTGATTTAATTAAATAAAAATAGAAGTAATTTCTTCCCTGACAGACATACAAAATACTGGCTAAAAGATATAACAAAACCAAACGTAATGATACAGGTCATAGTCATACTATATATACAGTGCAATAACAATAGTTATAACTGAAATGCAGCACAGCAGAAAGCACAGAATAATTTTACAAGCATTAATCGATACACATTTGATTGCTAAGTCTGTCAAAGCTATTGATTTACATAGACTAAAATGTAACATACCTGTAGCAAAACTGAAGGTCTGGGCAAATTGTACGGTTGGCTGAGGCATATACATTCTTGTTGCCATGTTCAGCCAACAGATCATTTTTAATTACAGCCAGAGCTGATGTTGGGCTGTGACCAATCTCAAATATCTGAGTCTGGGTCTCAACTAAAGTGACCCCTACATCCTTGTGCCTCAGTGCCTCTGCCACAAATAGGTTGTGGTTATGCACATTGTATTAGCGCACAGCAGTTGGGTAAGTGGGAATATAGGGATCATTGCTCCTGAAAAATAAAAACAAATTCACACAAAGAAACTTATTAGTCCTATTTTGACATTTTTAACTCACCTACTTGATCCTCCCCTTTTGTCTACAGTCTTTACCTGCGTGCAAACCATTTTTGCACCACAGCATGTGTTTTTTGACAGCCGTCGTTCATTAGCCATGCCTGATCGAACATAAACATTGTGCTGGCACCTTGTCACGGTTGCAGTTTTGTGCTCTCTCCGGATTGTCTGTTTTCACGTGGGGTTGTCTTGTTTTGATCGTACAATTGTATATTGTTTTGGTGCTTCTGGGCTGGTCACGTGTCATGACGTTACTCAGCTGTTCTGATTAGTCACCAGCTGAGTGTCATTACTATGTCTATGTATGGACACCGCTTCTATGTTTCTTTGTCAGTTCGTTGTGTGTAATCACTCACCTCTGTCTGTGCTTAGGACTGCTAGGAGTGACCGCTGGACCCCGTCTGCTTTTCCGTTCCGATCTTCCTTAGCCCTCTCTCCTCGTCCCTGTCTCTGCTAGACCCTGTGTGGTTGTTTTGACTTTGTCAATAAATACTTTCTTGCATTTGGATCCATCTCTGTATCCTTTATCACACCTGACAGAACAAACTAACCTTTTTTACATGGATCCAGCAAGTATGTCACAGATCTCCGAGTTTGTCACACTCAGCAATGCCAGGATCGATCGACAGGATAAGGCATTGGCCACAACTGCTCAGGCCATTCAGACCTTAGTTGGCCAGGTTTCTCTGCTGACCACCCAGGTACAACAGCTAGCTACTGGAGCGGCGCAGGGAGAGGCACCAGCTCACGAGGAGTCACCGGCACAGGGGGTTGCTAGTCGCTCTGTTAAACCTCGTCTTCATCCCCCGGTGGGTTATTCGGGGGAGCCTCACTTGTGTTGATCCTTCTTATCCAAATGTTCACTATACATCTCCCTGCAGCCATCATTTTTTCCTACAGAGCAGTCCAAGGTCGCTTTTGTGATCACCCTCCTCTCCGGGAAAGCAGCCCTGTGGGGAACTACAGCCTGGGAACAAAAACTACCTTGCTGTTCCACCTTCGAACTGTTCTCCAAGGAACTGAAAAAGGTATTTGATCGGTCTGCTTCCGGGAGAGAGGCCGCTCGAATCCTCGCAGAGCTCCGCCAGGGGAATCAGAGCGTGGCGGACTACTTGATCGAGTTCCGGACCTTGGCAGCGGAATGTGGCTGGAACATGGAGGCACAGTGGGACATGTTCCTGCATGGATTGTCTGACCGCCTGCAGGATGAAATTTATTCACTGGACCTGCTTAAAAGTCTGGACGAGCTTGTGGAGCTGGCAGTTCAGGTGGATTCCAGACTGCGTCGCAGAGAGACTCTTAGACAGCAAGGGAGGTTCTCGGCTCGAGGTGGGTAGATCCCGCCTGTCCGTGCAGGAGAAGCGCCGACGGAGAAACGAGGGACATCGCGTAGTTTCTTGTCCAGTAAAAGACAACACCCATCAGTAGGTAAGAGGTTACTGATGGGTGAAATCAGTCTAAATAAACCCTCTGTGACGGCTAGCTTACTGCCCGTTACGTTAGTATGGGGTTCCAGAACTCAGAACACCCATGCCCTTATTGATTCTGGGTCAGAAGGGAATTTCATTCATTGCACTCACTCAACCCATTGCTGTACGCGCCCTCAGCGGGCTTTCTCTTCTCACTTTCACTCACTCCACTAGACCCATTAAACTGATTACATCTGGTAATCATGTTGAACATATATCATTTTTTTTAACAGACTGTTCTAACATACCAGTGGTTTTAGGTCATCCATGGTTAGTCCTCCACAAACCACATATTAATTGGGGTCTGAATAATACGATATTCTCATGGAGCGAGAACTGTCATGAGTCCTGTCTTTCGTCTGCTCGTTCTGCTGTATCTTGTTCTGCTGTATCTTGTTCTGTGTTTCAGGAGGAGAGCATGGACCTGTCAAACGTGACCAGTGAGTACCTCGATCTGAAGGGAGTGTTCAGTAAGTCTCCAGCTACTTCTCTTCCTTCTCATCGTCCCTATGACTGTGCTATAAACTTATTGCCAGGGACCTCTCCGCCTAAAGGCAAGTTATACTCTCTTTCTGTTCCTGAGAGGGAGGCCATGGAGAAATATATTTCTGATTTTCTGGCAGCTAAGATAATCCGCCCCTCTTCTTCACCGGCGGGGACGGGGTTCTTTTTTGTGAAAAAGAAAGACGGGTCTCTCCGACCTTGTATAGACTATCGAGGGCTGAATAACATCACGGTGAAGAATACCTATCCTTTGCCGTTGATGTCTTCAGCATTCGAGCGCCTGCAGGGGGTGTCCTTTTTCACGAAATTGGATCTCCACAATGCTTATCATTTGGTTCGCATAAGAGCAGGGGACGAATGGAAAACTGCATTTATTCCCCCCAGGGGGCATTTTGAATATTGTGTTCTTCCCCTTCTGTCTTTCTAATGCCCCTGCAGTTTTCCAAGTACTCGTTAATGATGTGTTGCGAGATATGATAGATCAGTTTATTTATGTCTACCTGGATGACATCCTGATTTTTTCCCGTTCTCTCCAGGAGCACGTGCTACACGTCAGGCGAGTGCTTCAGAGGCTGCTAGAGAATGGACTTTGTCAATACGTAGAAATGTGTGTTCCATGCACAGTCTGTTCCTTTTCTGGGACACATTGTGTCGGTCGAGGGCGTGCGCATGGATCCAGAGAAGATTCAGGCTGTGGTAAAGTGGCCAATCCCGGAGTCTCGGAAGGCCCTGCAGAGATTTCTGGGTTTCGCCAATTTTTAACGGCGTTTTCTTCGCAATTTCAGCCAGCTCGTCGCACCTCTGACATCCTTAACCTCCTCCAAAACTCCCTTCAGGTGGTCGAGTGCTGCACAAGCAGCATTCACAAAATTAAAGGACTGCTTCGTTTCAGCCCCCATTCTGGTGACTCCTGATCCCTCCCGGCAGTTTGTGGTGGAGCTTGATGCGTCGGAGGTGGGGGTGGGCGCTATCCTGTCCCAGCGCACATCTTTGGACGACAGGATTTATCCTTGCGTGTTTTTTTCACACCGATTATCTCCCGCAGAACGTGACTATGACATTGGTAATAGGGAGTTGCTGGCTGTCAAACTCGCTTTGGAGGAGTGGTGCCATTGGTTGGAGGGTTCGGGGGTTCCCTTTATAGTTTGGACCGATCATAAGAACCTTGAGTATATCAAGACCGCCAAACGACTTAGCTCCAGGCAAGCTAGGTGGGCATTATTTGTCGGACGCTTCGACTTAACCATCTCTTATCGACCGGGTTCCAAAAACATCAAACCCGATGCGTTTTCACGTCTTTTTTATTTTTCCGAGCGCAATATGTCTCTTGAGCCTATCATTCCAGCCCAGGATTTTTATTTCTGCTGTGACATGGGAGATCGAGAGCTAGATTCGCACAGCCTTGGAAGGGGTAACGCCCCCGCCCGGATGCCCACCCAGTTGTTTGTTTGTGCCGGAGGAGACTCGGTCTGACGTCATTCGATGGGGACACTCTTCCAAAGTGGCTTGTCATCCAGGGGTGAGTCGAACCTTATTTCTAGTTAAACAGCGATTCTGGTGGCCAGCTATGGCGCGGGACATACGTGAGTTTGTTTTGGCCTGTTCTGTTTGCCCTGTTTCTAAGACTTCTAATCATCTGCCCACTGGGCTCCTTCAGCCTCTGTCAGTACCTTCGAGACCCTGGTCGCACATTTTGCTAGATTTTGTCACAGGTCTCCCGCCATCTGATGGCAATACAGCAGTTTTGAACGTAGTGGACCGATTCTCGAAGGCTACTCATTTCATTCCTCTGCCCAAATTACCGTCAGCCAGAGAGACAGCGGATGCTGTCATAAATAACGTCTTTCGCATTCATGGCCTCCCGACGGACATGGTTTCTGACAGGGGGCCTCAGTTTGTCTTTAATTTTGGAGAGAATTCTGTCGGTTATTGGGAGCGACTGTAAGTCTTTTTTCTGGTTTCCACCCTCAGAGTAATGAACAAACCGAAACGGCCAACCAAGATCTCGTGCGTATGTTACGTTGTTTGGTTTCCCAGAATCCCGCCACTTGGAGCCAGCAGCTTCCATGGGTGGAGTACGCACACAATTCATTACCAGTGTCAGCCACGGGCCTTTCTCCGTTTCAGTGTAGCTTAGGTTACCAGCCACCTGTTTTTCCCAGTCTGGAATCCGAAATCGCGGTTCCCTTCGCTCACGCCTTTGTCCAGAGGTGCCGGCGCACTTTGAACAGGGCCAGACAGACCCTCCTCCAAGTGGGTGCGCGCATCAAGGCTAAAGCCGATCACCACCGGTCTAAGCCTCCCGTTTACGTCGTCGGTCAAAAAGTGTGGCTTTCAACCAAGAATATTCCTTTGCGCTCCGTATGTAATAAACTTGCACCTACATTTATTGGCCCATTCACTGTCATCAAGATCATTAGTCCTTAAACTTCCTCCAGTGTACAGGAGAATTCATCCGGTTTTTATGTTTCCAAATTACAGCCTGTTTTTCATGCGGCCATTAATCCGCCCTCGTCGGTCCCTCCCCCGCCACGTCTCGTAGATGGAGAGACTGTATATTCGGTTAAGCGCATTCTGGACTCGAGACGGAGGGGGTGAGGATTTCAGTACTTGGTGGACTGGGAAGGTTATGGTCCTGAGGAGAGAAGTTGGGTTCCTGCTAGGGACATACTGGATCACTCTCATATCGATGATTACAATCGCCAGGTAAGCTCTTCTGGGAGCACCAGGAGGTGCTCCTAGGAGAAGGGGTACTGTCACAGTTGCAGTTTTGTGCTCTCTCCGGATTGTCTGTTTTCACATGGGGTTGTCTTGTTTTGATCGTTCACGTGTATTTGTTTTGATGCTCCTGTGCAGGTCACGTGTCATGACGTTCTGATTAGACACCAGCTGAGTTTCATTACCATGTCTATTTATGGACACCGCTTCTATGTTTCTTTGTCAGTTCGTTGCGTGTATTTACCCTACCTCTGTCTGTACTCAAGGCCGCAAGGAGTGGCCGCTGGACCCAGTCCACCTTTCTGTTCCGTTCTTCCTCTACCCTGTCTACTCGTGCATGTTCTCCTCCTCCCTGTGTGAATTATATTTTAGTTTGTCAAAGTAAACATTATACTTGCATTTGGATCCATATCTGCATCTTTTTCTTACACCGTGACAGGTATGTTCTTATAGTGTTTCTTGGTTTTGTGAAGAGATCTAAAATTATTTACTGTACATGTTATACAGAATTATCTGTAATTCTAAGGTGTTAACTATTGTGTCAAGCTATTGTTTTATGGTTGTTTTTGAGGCTTCTGTAGTTTTCACACTGCAAAATAAATGTGTAAAATTGAGGTGTTTTTGTATTTATTTAACGTTAAATTGACATATTGATGACATTTGCTTTAAAACTCTACAGTTATCTGTTATATAATTGTAAATTTACAGTTAAATCAAGTATTTAAACTGCAACTTACAGCTAAATCACAGTAATTATGTTGCCATCAATTGTAACTTTACAGTAAATAGTTATTTCCACAAGAAAATACTGTGGGATCACAGTAATGGAATTTACTTTCTACTGTGAAATCACATTATATGACTGTAATATCACAGTAATTTAATGTAGAAAAATCACAGTAATTTATTGTGAACTACCTCACAGTAATTTATTGTGCATTTACATCTTGTAATTTACTGTGAAAGTAATGCATTTATTAGCCAGTAATTTACTGTGAATTTCAGGTCAAATTTTTTACAGTGTACATTATGGGATTTTTTTTGTAAGTTGTTTACATTTTAAGACTTTATTTAAAGAAACAAAATGTTACACACATACTGTTTGCTATGAATGCAAAAACTTTGAAGCTCAATATCTCAAAATCATTCAGAACGCAGATAGAACCTTATAATTGTAAAAATGTAAATATTTTTTTTCTGTAAAACATAAAATTTAACAATACAATTTACATTGTTTGATCACACCTAAGTTCACATCTAGGTTTAGTTTTAATCAAACACTGACATTTGATCTGAACTATGAGTTGAGATTCCCACTGAAATATTTTTTGCAAATTTATTGTTACATATTAGTGTAGATATAACACATTTGACCATAAGAAAACCTTAATTGATTTTTTTTATTTTTTTACTTTTTAACTCCCAGAATGAACATTAATATAAAATTTACTGATCCCTTCGTCATTTATCTATATTGTCTACAATGGAAAAGAACTCTTTTTTTTTTTTTTTTTTTGTCTGTTTTTCTTAAAGCTGCAGTTTCATGAATCTGCAATCTGAAGGTTTAAAACATTTAACACCAAAGACATGCTGTAAACGTAGAAAAATCCTGGAACGTTTTCAACAAAAACCTTAATTTGTTTTCAGAAGAAGGACAGTTAACAATTTACTTTTTAACAGTGGGTAAGTAAATCAGGAAATGCCAGTTGTAACTAAGGTAAAAAAATCAATCACTTTACAATCTTAATCAGCGGGCCAACGTCGACGCACTGAGGCAGTATTTTTTTATTATGTCAGTGTTTACAAATAGATTACATCAAATAGAACTTGATGAATCTCGACAAACTATACATCATTCTAAAGCTATAAGCCCCAAGCAGTGATTGAAGGCAGTTGTTTTTCAAATAAAAGCATATAAGCAAAACAGCACATTGTTGGTAAATACATTGTTACAAACAAAATAAGACCTTTTGCTAATAAAAAAAACAAAGATCGCGGATCATAGTTAAAAAATATCCAAACAACGTCCTGCTGTTCATACCATACTACTTAAAAAACTTCTAGTCAGTAGAATTACTGTAATAGTGTGAAGATTTCTGAAAAGAGTGATGACAATGACGACATGCAAGTGGATGAGGAACCAATTTTATATCGGTGAGTTACATTGTAATATATTATCAGAATCAGTTTTATTGCCAAGTGTGCTTCACACACAAGGAATTTGCTTTGGCTACAGAAGCTTCCAGTGTACATAAAGTGACAAGTGACAACACAGAATAAATATAAAAAAAGACGATAGACATTAAACAGAGATGCAGTCAGTCCAACGATCTGGATGTTGAAATGTATGTACAGATTTGTTATAAATATACAGGTTATAAGGTGCTGTGTACAAATGCGTAAGGAGAAGTATTGCATTGTATATTATTATAAGGTGCTGTGTATAAGTGCGTATGAAAAAGTATTGCACGTCTATTGCACAATAGGAAAATATTATTAGCAACCATACCCTCTGACTTCCAATTACTCCAGGACCCCATATTAACCTACAGAAACACCACGCTGAATTATCTTGCAGGTAGGTCACGTCTTTATTCAATGACTTTTGTACATTTATCACAATTGCATTTTCTTTCTTCTTTTACTGTTATATGCTTTACTTGTACATCTTTCAATTATATACTATGAAGATGAAACACTGATGGCCTATATTTTGACATATTATAAAACAATCGTACAAGCATGACTCATCTTAAAAGCTACGGTTTTTGATCTCGTAGACCAGGGCTATTCAATTGGCGGCCCCATCAGAAATAAATTCAGTTCAGTCGTAAAAAATTGTCCGCTATAGTTATGAAGTGGTATGCATTTGTTCAATACAACACAAGCTGCATGTGAGGGCTGCGCAGACTGGGGTCACCTAACATTGAGTAGCGCGAGCAGCCGAAAACATTTGGATATTTGTAGAAAAGACCTTTTGTACAATGCACTGATATCATTAAAAGACATGCAATGATTTGCCGTTTGTGCTATTAACCGCACTTTAATTCACTATAGTTGGTTAAATGTAAAGGCTTCTCAACGCCGCATTTTTGTTGCACTAAACAAAACTGCTGAAATTAGTTATGCCAACTGTATGCTAGTTTAAGGTTCCGAGCTTTTACCGAGGATAATACGCACGCACATTGGATTAACTATAGCAGCAGGCCGTTCACATATCATGTCTTTTCCGCACGCAAGTACAATATTTCCAATGCTGACGTGCGCATATTGGAAGCTCTGCAACATTCACATAAAATTAAATTATATAACAATATTGTATGTGACTACTAATCAAAGGAAAGCAATATAATAATGTTTCCAAAAATCATCCATTTGTGCACTGCTGAGTGAATCAAAAATTATCATTAGAATGTGGCATTAATATAGTTTCCTTGCATTTACCAAAGAAAAAAAAAACTAGGATACTTTTTTATTTAGCACTACATTATTAATTTGCTTTAACTTTGTTATAATTAAAATGCATTGTCAACATCAGGGGTGCTCAACCCTGCTCCTGGAGATTGACCTTCCTTCTGCGTTCAGCTCCTACCTTGATCAAACACACCTGAACCAATTAATTAGGACCTGAAAAGCACTAGATAATTACAGGCAGGAGTGTTTGATATGGGTTGCAACTGAAATCTGTAGGACGGTCGATCTCCAGGAGCAGGGTTGGTCACCCCTGGTCAACATATTCTGTTTTTTGAGGATTATTTCCTGCTTTTTTTTTTGCTTTGTCGAAAGACAGAAATTAAGTGACATCATTGTGAAAAGCGTTTATCACTGTAATTACTAAATTCGTTGTTTATTTATGCTTCTCATTGAATACAATGCTTCCAGAAATGGCATCTCCTTCAAAAATCCCGAAAATTCTGAATGCTGAAGCAGACTCCATCCAGGAACGCATTCAACTCATTGCTGTAAATATTAATCTATTTTTTAAAATGATATCTTTGTTTCTTAAACATATATCTATTGTAGCATTGTTACATGTTTGTGTGAATGTCTTTATCTGCTTTTTCTGTAGTACAAATCCTACAGATCCTATAGTGAACCCGTCTGAAACAGCAGGGCAAATAATCACACTAGGAAATGAAGTCATGATAATTATGTCAAGATGGAGCAAACACAACAAAGCGTTGCAACAAAATGTATCTGATTTACGGATTCAACTAAAGGAAACACAAAAACTCCTTAAAGAATCTTTGGCTCAAGCAGAAGTTCTTGCTGCAGCTAGAGATTTTTGTAATGATGGTAACTACATATATATAAAATTCTTTCCTTTTCTCTAAATTTATTCTGTATAATACTAATTGAACCTACTTTATTTTATAGAACAACAAGATGCATCTACACAAACTGCAACAACAGATCCCATGCCATCAAGTAACATAGAAGGTAGTAAAGCACTATCCAATATTTGTACATTTCTCCTTTAATACTGTAAACCCTTTTGTCTATAAACATGTATGCCTCTTTTTCTTTTTCAGATGATAACACATCTCCTGCTGTTGAAGAAGATCTTTTAAGTTTTGTCCATTTCACTCTGACACCTATTTTTTTTTACCTCTTCATAAACATTTCAATACATCTGTACATTTAAATCGTGCAGTATATTTTGTCTAACTATCTTTTGTCTTTGTGCATATTTACATTTGTTTCACTGTTTCAATTACTATTTATATATTTATTTGTTCGTATTACTATTGACATGTTTACATTGTTTTCCTAATAAAAAAAATTCCACTTTACACTCAAGTTTTTCATATGCACACATTTTATTAGCTTTAAATTATTCATTCAAGTACAAATTATGATTTGATGATGCTCAAATAACGATATAAAATGCTATGTTACTTACAAATGCAACTTACAAATATAGTCAGCTAAACCCATTCTGGTGAGTCAAATATCATTATGATTTTTCTACTTTTGTAACTAATAAAGCCGCTTTTCCACTATCGTGCTGAACCATTCTTTATGCTGAACCGTTCCATTCCGTGCCAAACCGGGCCATAGAGCACGGATACGGTTTCATTTTCCACTGTTGTGCTGCAACAAAGCTCTTTGAAACATTACACAAAACGCATCAGTAGTTGCCTTGCTAACGCAATGTTAACGGCTCCTTTTGTTCAATTAAATTTATATAATAGCCGAAACTACTTTTTTCTTGTTTATAAAAGCGAAAGCAACCATGTGAATAAGCACTGTTGTGCCGCTCTCTCATACGGGTGCTAAATATAGCTACATGTCACAGCACCCGAATTTATTTAGAGGTCATGATTTAAATAATAGCCTGTATATGCACAAATAAACAAGTCAAATTAATGAATAAATTAAATAAATATGGATTCTTAAATGTCAGTATTGCTTTTACAAAAAAAAAAAAAAAAATCAATTGGCTAAGTTGAGCAATTTTCATCATATCAGCTATAAGGCATTATGTGATTCATTTATACAAAAGTCTGACATTTATGGGGGCATGTAACATGTTTTTTTTTTTCTCTGTGATCTTGAATATATAAAGATATACGCGTATGCAAAATATTTTCTAAAACGTCAAGCAAGACTTTCTATACCTTGTTACTTAAGACAAACACATAAATAAAATAGCAAAAATAAAATGATTAAACTACAAAGAAAAAAAGCAGCATTTGCTAAATATAATATCCTTTATATCCTGATGTGTTGTTTCATATTTGTTTTTTTATTTAACTTGATGCATTCGTTATTTAATATTTGAATACTGAAACAAACAACAGCCACCGCTTAAAAGGTTATTTTTTACCATCAAAGTGTATATTTCCTTATCTTTTATTATAAAACCACTGTTATTTAATTTATTGTTAAAAATGAAATCATTTAAGTGCTATTTCTACTAGTGAAAGTGCCCGCTCATTTTTGACAAGGCCTGTCCAAAAATATATTTCTGCCTATATTTCCTAGCTGACGAGCAGGAATTTTGACTAAGGTGATTGACCACAATACAGTCGGTCCTTGGTGATTTATAAACTGTTCTTAGATATAATGTTTGAAACCCAGATGCTATGTGGGAATGTACATGCATGAGCATAATCCTATGCGTCAAATCCTTGATGTATGAGGTGTAACTGTGCATGACCTGATTGTAAGATTATAAAAGCCAAAGCAAAATTACCAGCTTTGCGCTTTCTGACTTCTCTATACTGGAGTCCGGTCGCCCTTTATCCTCTTCTGTTATTTGTGTTTTGTTTGTTGTACTTTTTCACTGGGTTTATTTTATTAATAAGTGTATGTTATTAATTTACTTAACTGGAGTGGACATTAATGTCATTTTCCAGAGAACCCATCAAGATTGCCCGGTGTGGTTTTATGTGATTTTATTTTTTTGAGCAATTACATTATAAAACATGGTCCTTTAACTAAACTCTAGCTAAAAAATATAGTCTAGGGAGGATCCTGGTTTATCTTATCTTAAACTAGGGTATTAAAGGCGATCCAGCACTATATATATATATATATATATTGTTTTATACACTTATATATATATATATATATATATATATATATATATATACATATATATATATATATATATTTTTTTTTTACTAAGGTAGTGTTTCACACAGTTTATTTTATTACTATTATCGCAACCCGACAGGTTGGTGTTAACACCTATCTTTTTATACAAGCTGAATTTTCTGGAACGACGCATCTACTTTTACTCCTGAAGTAACCATATTGCTTTTTAGCAAATATGGTTCGTCATGAGTAAAATATTTTATTTATTAGACAATACTTTAGTACTTTTCGTATTCGTAAAAGCTGGGACGTACTGTATTATTTTATCAGCTTGATGTGTTACAGAATTCAATTCTAATGAATCCGCTGCCTTTGACGCCATTAACCATTACTGTAAGTATATTTACTTTATAATATATTGTATAGTGTAATACCTAAAATAAAATATGCACTAAACTAAAATAAGTAATCATTAAAATAAACAGTGAAGTAGAAAGTATTCATTATAAAATAAATACTTACAAATGAACCAATAAAAATAAGTAAAACAAACATTAAAAATAAAAAGAAATTTGAAAAGAAACAATAAATAAAAACATCACGGGTAACAAATAACACAGATGATACATACAGAGACCACTCAGATCAATCATTACCAGTAACAACACAAAGTTAGAGACGCATAACGACAGATTAGCAGACAATATGCATCCAAATTCTAGAGATGTGGCTTTTAAGAACAATGATATTTTACAAAGTCTAAATTTAGATGAAATAGAAATGATACTAGAACAGGGAAATGAATTCAATCTGTCTGAAATGATACTAGAACAAGAAAATGAATTCAATCTGTCGGAATACGCTCAATGTGATCTTTCAGTAAGATTGCACCAAATGACTGAGGAAAAATTCATCATGGTTTGGAAACCTGTTAGGTAAACCCTGGCTTTGGATTAAGAAAATAACTACAATTCTTCTATTGGTTTTCCTATTGTCGTACTGTCTATGCATCCACAGTATCAAATGTTTTATTCAACATTTGACCAGTGCCGAGGAAATGACTGTTCCAAACAGAACAGATTACCACCTATAAGAGATTTATGGACTTCAGCAGCATGTTTGTGTAATTACTGTCTATATTTATATCCATAATATGCTACAAGAATATTTTTTTTTCCCAAGTGTATAAATTTGATTTGTGAGAGTTTAATAACTCTCAAAGGGGGAACTGTGGGAATATAAATTTATATAACCTAGTTCCGAATTAGCAATAATCTATATAACTAAAAAGTTATATTCTTTGCTATTTTAATTAGTCCAGTTCATTCCAAACTCTAGGTAGGGTGTGACAGACCTTAAAGTCTCTTGGTTTCCTGAGCACTGACTGTGCCAAAGTGATGCAAACTAAAGGCATCGTCTCAATGACTCTTGTCTTTGGGTGTGTAGGGGTCCAAACTACATTAAAAAGACCGATCAGGGATTTATTAGCTCATTTCAATGAATCGGATCTTGAGGATTCGAATCATTGATTCGACTCATTATAGTCAGTTTGAATCAGATCAAAAGATTCACACGTTATCTTCCATTTGTCCAGCAAATAGAATACGTAGTGTTTACCAATCTTGTTTATATTATTTACGTGGCCAACGATAATAACATAACACAGTATTGGGTTAACTTTTAGCAAGTTAACAAAATCTACAGCTTGAGGCAATGACTGATAAGCATATAAATGAGAACACAGTTCTTACAAATGAGAACAAAGATTTGAGCTACACTACGATACATAAAACGAACTACGTAATAAGCAAACAACAAATAGACACACACACACACACACACACACACACAGAGGCAGTTCAGAGGATGCAAAATGAGTTGACAACAGTACAGATACAAAATACTAGATACAACGTTAATTCGTGTTACTTGCGATTTTGCTGAAGTCTTGAATCTTTAATTTCCCCTCGCCAGCCGGCTTGGGAAGCACGTCAGTCCTGATTGGGTGGTGACTCGCTTCGGTGACGTCTTTTGGGTACACTCCCTCGTGATTGGCTGTGGGTTCTGGGTTACCGAGGTGACTGACTGAGAGTCGGTTTGCAGAAGTTCATGCAGTTTCAGCGGTCCTAAAACCTAAGAGTTTGCATGGAAAGGTCATGGTGACCCAATCGCGTGGCAGTGCGGTGTCCGTGCAGGGCGAGAGGGGGCAGAGTGCACAGCTAGCAGAGCTGATACAAGCAAAGTTTTTACGGTTGCAGGATGTTTTTAAGCGACCTGGTCTGGTCCATCCCTGTGGCTCCGTCTTCCAATGAGCAGTGACCATGAAGGGCGGGTCCACGCCCCATATCATGTAGTAAAGGTCAATGATTAACAGAGAATGGATGTTGGTTTCACGTGGCAAAATCCCTTGTAAGTTTGTAACTCTTATATCAAATGTTACAAAATGATTATTACTTCGTACTAAACTTTTCATTTACATCACTGTATTGCAAATGTCACTAGCTTTAATTTAGTACCAGACATGAAACATTTCAGACACGCACAGAAGTTTTATCTGTTATAAGGGTTAAAACAACACATTGGATTAACCTGGTTGGTTGGAATTCACACAACATATGAGGAAAACCTATAGCATATTATTTCAAAAGATGCATCTGCCTTCGTTTTGCACATTTCAAAAGATTGTCTTCCATTTCATTGTTTGTCTCTAAAATCCAGAGATCTCTCAGTCTCTAGGAATGTGAACATTTGGCAGGCAAACAGGATACCCTAAGGCGAGCACATGACCAGGGAGTCATTCAAAAGCCACGTGATGCAAAGCCTGCTGAAAATTCCTGTGAAACGCCTTTAAGCCTTAATCATTAACGAAGTGAACCGAAGGGTCTTTCGAACATCTGCACTAGAGTAAGATTCAAATATAGGGATCCTCTGTTGTTATGGCATAGCCTTCGAGCTAGGTCTAAATGATTTCCAGGCCTGATTTGAACTGGTTTTAAAAGTTCTGCGATGTGCCGGTGAGTTCCAACAGGTGATACTTTCAAACTGGTCAACTGGCCAGACAGGTTTGGACTAGCATATCATTTGCACATGCTAAAAATGTATCATGAATGGGTACTTATATTCTGATGAGATTTGGGCTGGAGGAAAAGCAAATTTACCCTGCTGACAACACTTCATTTGCATGATTTTAAGTTTGTCCCCACCTACATGTATCAATATCTAAAAAAAATTATTTTGAACTGAGCGCTTGACTGAACTAGTTCTGAGTTCTTTCGATGACGCCACAGCGATGTAGAGTTCTTATTAAAAGGATTCTGCTTTAAAAGACAACCAAAAAAGTTCTCCGTGTTTTTTATTCATCTTAGTTTCACAACCATGTGGTGCCGTGAGCAAGATAGAGAAATTCACAACTCTACCATCATCAGATGTTTGAGGAGGATAAAATGAATTCTCATTGCAGGATGCATAATTGCAGGAATATTAATCCTATCGGTCTCCTTAAAGATAGCACAACTCTGGTCTTTTAGGGAGTATTTGTAATTCGGGTGACAAGGGAAGATATAAACACCTGAGGTCAAAGTAGCAGGCTGCCACTAACCAGTCAAAGATGCTTGGGGTAATTATAACATATTGATTCTCATAGGTTCCGAAAGAAGAAGAATCAAGCCAGACAAGCCTGATATGCTACCACAGCAAGATGAAACCCTGCAAAATTTATTGGCACATCAGTGGAATACAGTTACGATGTTGTATGGACTGTTTTGTAACTAATGAACGAGACTTTAATACAATTGACTATATACTTTGTTGGAATGACAGCCATCTAGAGCCTTTATTGGCAAAATTAACGATTGCTGTGGGTCAGTCAGTTTTACCTTGGGCTCCCATCCTCACTCGAAGTGCAGGCGCACCAAGTACTTTGTCTTATTGGGCTAATGGGAAAGTGCAAATGGGGATTGTCACTAATGATAGAACCTTTGTGGGGAGTCAATGGTTCTTTCCAGAATCGAACAAAACACCGACCATATTATCCTTATAAGATTGATTCGTGCAAATACGTCTGAGCTTTGATCTCATTTTCAAAGCAAACCACGGGCACCCAGCAAAAGGTTATCCACAGGATGACTTGACAGTCGCGATCACAAATGCTTGCTAATTAACTCTACATCTTAAAACAATAAAAGAGGCTACACTCAAAGACCCCCCAAACTGTTCTTTTGAGATAAGCTCCGCATGTCCTTTTGGTTCGCGTCTGCGGCCCACGTCGCAAGGGAATACACATTCCTCAGGCAGACAGAGGAATTCTCAAAAAAAGCTCCCAAAGTTTAAATGGACATTCAAGTTAAACTGTTTATTTGAGCAATATATGCTTATTTTACATTTCTGTAGGTTTTTGTGTGTACATGTTCCATGTATTTAACATAACTGTTATGGATAGTTAATGAGTTATAACCATTGGTGGTGAATGAAATCTACAGAATGTTTGTGAAATATGTCATCTTTGGTATTGATTGAAAGCTAGGAAAGTTTCTAATGCACTGGTTTTTATGAAGAAACCATACTATGAAAAATGTCCATGTTATAAACTTTATTTTAATACTTTAAGGTAACACACGGCACTCACAGAATGTGCCAACCCGGCCTCCTTGAGAAGGGAATGGGGTGTGACCCCACTCCCCAGCTTCTCTGATTGGACAGTCACTGTGTAGGCCACACCTAACCCAAAGCCTTTAAAACTTTGAACAAAAGAAACTTCTTCGTCTTGTGCATCAACAGCAAGCCATTGGGTCAACTCATCATAACTACAGAAACCCCCAGGAAGGACTTCACCTACAAAACCGCCTCGTCGAACATCCGTATCCCTGGCAACCGACTACAAGCTTCGCTGAAAGTAAGGAAACCCCCTTTGCTGAAGAGAGAATTCCAGCACGTCATTGGAGTTGCTACGCTGACCAATCAGCTATACTGGGATCTCCCTTTTGGACCAGTCAAGGAAACCAAAATTCCATCAGAACGCAAGTAACACAAACAAGGTTTCTATCCATTGCTGTAACTGGTGTGAATTATATTTAAGTAGTAAAGAATAGCGAAATTCTCTGCTTTTATGGTTTCTCTCAGGTAGAAGTTGAATCCTTCTTCACACTCCATCATAACTCTCCTCAAACTGCTTGTGTGTATGTGCGTTTGTGTGTTTTATGTAGACTAGTGCGTTGTGTTATAGAGTAGCAATAAACTTTGTTTCGTTGTTAAGATCCGTGTTGGTGTGTTGTGTGCTTTATAAGTTAATGCCTCAGCCTCAGATACTGCTACCTTGCTTATCAAATAATTAAATACTGTTTTTTTATATTGTTATAGTTGGCCACGTAATAATATAATACAGGATTGCTTTACACTAACCGTTCTATTTGCTGGACAAATATGTAGGGTGAGTGTAAGCTTTTAATAATTCTATGTGAATCATGTTCGGATCTTTGTATTCGAATTCCCAAAGTTTAAATTTGATTTAAACCAAAGAGCCGATTCCTACACCTTGTATGTCCAACCAACAGGCACAGGTCCGGATTTGGATGCAAGGTCATTGGAAGAGTACCAAGCTTGAGGAAATTCAATGGCGACACGAGTTGATTATCTGTGTAACCTGGTTCTAAATCTTGACTTTACCTGCTGTAAGAACTCACTGCAGAAGATGTGCAGAACTTTTAAAACCCGTTCGAATCAGGCCGTTCGAATCAGGCCTGCAAATTAGGCACACCGTGCCTCACCCATGTCATAACAGAACAGAGGGTCCTTATTTCAAATCTTACTTGTGCCAGATGTTCGGAAGACCCTTCGGCTAACTTCGTTAATTATTAAGT
>CAIGQQ010029581.1:0-11081 GCA_903798035.1 Danio albolineatus
CATATAGTAAAACAAATATTAAAACATGTAATGAAACATATGGTAAAACATATAGTAAAACATATGGTAAGACGTATAGTAAACACATGTTAAACATAAGGTAAAACATATGTTTTACCATATGGTAATACATATGTTTTACCATAAGTTTTACCATATGGTAATACATATGTTTTACCATATGTTTTTCCATATGTTTTACCATGTTTTAGCATATGCTTTACTATATGGTAATACATATGTTTTACGATATGGTAATACATACATTTTACCATATGTTTTACTATATGTTTTACCATGTTTTACTATATGTTTTACCATATGTTTTACTTTATGTTTTATCATGTTTTACTATATGTTTTACCATATGTTTTACTATATGTTTTACTATATGGTCAAACATATGGTAAAACATATGTATATTACCATATGGTAAACATAAGTATTACCATATGGTAAAACATATGAATTACTATATGGTAAAACATATGTTTTACCATATGGTAAAACATATGTATTATTATATGGTAAAAAATCATGTTTTTACATTAAAGAAGATTTTAAAGATTAACTGAGGAATCAATTGCAAAAAACAAGATTTATTAAAAAAATGTGTGAACAAATAATGAAAATAACTTCTTCATATATCACCCTTTTAAAATATGAGACTGTTAGGAGATGTGGCAATTTAACTGGCCACACAATGGATGCAAACACAATGAAGAGATACTATGTTTCAACCCATTATCTGCATTAGAAGGTTTTTACAGGGATTAAAGAAAACATTTTCAAGTAGGGACTTTCTGTATGAAATTTGTACAAAATGTATACTAAAATCAAAGAGCAACAAATATTTGTACAGGAGTGGAGGTGAATGAGGTGGCAGAGAAGCTGACTTAAACTTGTTCAGAGAAATGCTGTTGCTGTCACTCATTGTTTACTTCACTAATATTTATTGAATATGCCTATTGATAGAAGGTTAGTAAAGAAATGTTATACTCCAATGTAAAAGTATTTTGTAGTATTTTAAAAATACAAAATACAGTATTTTATTTTCATACATGTTGTGGCTGCTGTATTTTGCAGTTTATTTTGTATTTATTAAAATAAGTAATAGTCAATAAATAGTAATAGTAAGTAAAAGTAAATAAAGCATATTTCCTACATGTTTCGGTATGGGCAGAAATATTCCCTTAGGGTGAAGTATTCATAACCTTTCTTCAAAATCTTCTGTCAATCATAAACCCCAAAAAATGGAAGCATAGGGCGTCACCATTTAAACCTATACTGTATGTTATAATGTGCTCCTGAGAGGATATTTGACTTTCCAGTGGTTTAATGTTGACCTCACACAGGCATAGAGTGTCAGAATACCCATATACAGCCACTCATCCAGCTGATGCGTCGCGATGTCCATTTTTGTAACTTCGCTGGCTTTTACGGGTCGTTAGGTTATAAAACGTTATAAAAACTGGACGTGGCCTGCTCTGTAATGGTGAGATTGCCATCTAGGGGTCACTGGTTAAACTGCATTAGTACATTGATGCGTGGATCAAGAGTTGCGCGCAGATCAAGAGTTGCGCGCGCGTGGATTTGCCGACAAACTGCGTGAAATCAGTCTCATAATTCAAGTGCGCGCCACCTGATCCACACATGCGCAAATTATGATTCACGTACACAAAGAGAGTATGTGTATACACAAAAACAACTCTGTTTTTACAAAATGCTGCACATTTATTTAAATCAGACTTTTTCAGACACAAGTGTAGTAACGCAGGATTGTATAATTCTCAAATCGGTAAGTATAGATGTCTACACATTGCATAAGACCGTTGTGGCTTTTCCGTGAACAGTTGTTTGTGTTTGATTTCTGAAAAGCTTAAAAACTGTGAAAAGAAAGTCTCAAAATTTAAACGAAGCCGGCAGTTTAGATTCAAACAAAAAATAAATTCATGCACGCGCGTCACCTGATCCGCAAATGCAAAACTTCCTTTTCACACATGTAAATGAAGATGTATGAATGCAAAACATAATATTTGTTTTCGCGAACATGTTTATGTTTGTGCAAATCTTAAATTCACAGACTCAGGTGGAAAGCTATTCGTTTGTGGATGTAAAACTGCATATACAACATTAATAGAGCACGTGGATGACAGAACATGCATTTGCAAATAATATTGATACTAAATTCATCCCATATCATAGCAGCGTCAGCCAATGAAGTTACTCAACAATCGACTACTGAATGAGCTGGTGTATTTGCATACAGCGATCTGATTGGCTGACGCTTCCGTTGGCGCTTGAAAAGTTAAGAAATTCCCAACTCCTGTAGCGAGCAACACCACTGAAGCGGCGCCGACGGATCCAGAATGTAGTTCGGCAACGCCTGACGTCACCCATTCAAAATGAATGGGAAGCGTTGACGCTGACGCCCCGTGTGAATGGGGCTCGTAGTGGGCAAAAGGAAAGCCTGTCTCACCGTGCGCGTGATCCTTTGCTCGCGCGAAAAGCTGTTTTTGTCAGTCAAGCTGCTTCCCGATTCTAAGATCACATTTACACGCATATAGACAAACGGTCATAAGCTAACAGGCTAATCTGTTGTGACGAGCCAGCACTGGTAATTTAAAATGAGTTTTAGCCAGCCAAAGTGGCTAGTGGGAGTGGCTGTCTAACGCGCCACAACTGAAATCTAATGTAAATGTATATTCGTCGAAGACAAACAACAAACGCCCGGAAATTATATCATATTAACATATAAGAAGCCTTTGCTAAATATCACACAGTTTGCATATCAAAATCATTCACAGAAATAAATCCATAAGGTTAATTTTTAAACCTTGACTGATCAGGGTTAAAATTCACAGTTCAATTGAAACGTCCATGGACGTTAATAACTTACAAAGTTAGCAAAAAAAATAGATAAAGTGTCTTAAACAAAGAACAACAATCTTGGAACACTTACTATTAACATCGCTCTTCCACGCGTTGCCTTTTCCCCATCGAAGTTCAATCCTTTAGAAAGTTTTCCCGCACTGAGACGTTGACGTTACGTAAGCACAACCATCGCGTAACGAGGGCGTGGTTTAGCTCAGAGAATGATGCGTTAACATATTTTGAGTGCTTGGTTTATTTATAAATATTGGATAATAAAAGTATGCTCCATATCTTTTTGTACAGGGTACTAAGTAAACGCGAGATGAAAATGTACATAACTGCAGATGTGCACCAAATAAAGTTGAACTGCAAATTAAGTTTCAAATGAAGTTACAATAATTATTGTAGTGTTTTTTTTTGGTTTTGTTTTAATAACAATGTGAAGAATAACAATGGTTATTATTAATAATAATAATTATTATTATAATAATATATATTATAATAATATTATTTTCACTCAGCATTTACTTTTTAATACAAACTATGAAAGGTTCTATACGGCAATTGATTATTCTTTTTTTAGAACATTTAACATGTTTAAAACCTTTTTTTAATAAACAAAAGGTTATGTTACTTGTATGTTGCATAAAAAAAGTCAGAGATTGACTTAACACAAAAAAACAAGTTGGCAGAAGCTTTTTTGGATGAACTAGCAAAGTGTTGCTCACAAAACTCATCTTTTTAACTTAAAGAATAAAATCTTTGTTTAAGTTGATTGAATGTGTTAAATGTAGTTGTACAGATTTTTTTACAGATTTTTGCTGAACCAACAAAAAAAACCAAGCAATTTCAACATTTGTCAAGTTGGATTTTTTACAGTGTGTGTTATTTAAACTGTTATCAATACTGAGCAAAGGTTAAAGAGGGTCAGAGTTTTTTAGTTTTATATGAAAGACCTGTGTTGCATACTTAGTTGATCTGGTGTTTGATTAGAGTAATGTGTTCATAATACAAGTAATACTTAAAGAGTTTTGTCAGAGTGTGAGAGTTGTGGAACAGGAAAGTGAATGACGACAATAAGAGTATAAAAAGTTCTAGTAAAGGTCATCTTCACTGACACAACAACCTGGAATCAACATAATATGTAAAGTAATAAAAAAAGATACATTTTAATGATTTTATATAATGATTAAAAAAAAAACAGTGAAAGGAAATTAGGTAACACTTTACAATAAGGTTCATTAGTTAATGCATTTACCAACATGAACTAAACATGAACAACAGTTGTACAGCATTTATTAATCATAATTGAACATTTACTAATGCATTTTTAACATCCAAGTCCATGCTTGTTAACATTAGTTAATGTACCGTGAGTTAACGTGAACTAACAATGAACAATATATTTTCATTAACTAACATTAACTAACATGAACAAATACTGTAGTAAATGTAATGTTCATTGTTTGTTCATGTTAGTAAATGTATTAATTAACATTAACTAATGAACCTTGTTGTAAAGTGTGACCCATATTTATACCTCAAATTTCTCAAGCTACTTTGCTCTTCCACCTCATTGACTTCCATCATAGGAAAAACAAATACTATGGAAGTCAATGATGACAGGTTTCCAACTTTCTTCAAACTGTCTTCTTTTTTGCTCAACAGAACAAGGAAACTCATAAAGGTTTGAAGCAAGGGCGAGTGAAGTTTCATTTTTGGGGAACTATCCCCTTAAAGTTGGATTCAAGTAGAATCCACTAGGTGTCATCGTCTCTACATTGAAAACCAAATCTGAATTTCATCAGCCACAAGACATTTTATGAATCCAACAGTGCAAATACTGAATCTTCAAAAGGACGTTGTTACGCAGTTTAAATAGTTAGATCTATCAATGTTTAAAGAATCTACTGGACAAAACAGTAATTACATAAAAATTTAATCTATAGCCGATTAAGAAGTTTTGCAGCTGGTCATAAAGCTGCTAAAAGGTTTTGGACTGGATTTTGGACATGCAGATTATGTAATTCATTATCAATATGATGGATAAAAAAAAGTGATCAAAGCAAAAGCATGAAGAAAAAATGAACTTAAAATGATTCAAAGCATTCAACTGTAAATCCTCATCTACTAGAGGCAATGTTGTGGCCTGTAATCAGGAGTGCCTCCATTTGAATTATAGTTTGAGCATTTGATTTGTACTTTACAGTGATTATTACAAGATATTACCGAGTTGATCATGAAAATTAAATATCAAATACATTTGATTTTTCATTTGAGAATGCCTTTTGATTTATTATTTGATAATTTGATTTATCATTTGGGCAGTTGTTTTGAAAGTTCAATTTTTTTATTTGATCTTTTTAGGCATTTGAATTTTTATTTTTATTTTGTTAGGTAAAACTTCCATATATGTATGCAATACAAATTAACAGTCCACAGTCCAAACTAGGTAAATGTGAGATGAAAATTCACATTAAAAGTCTTTCTGCATCTGTGACCAAAAAAGAAAAGAAAAAGATAAATTACAAATGAACAACAATTTCAGTTTACATTAGGATTGTTTTAGTATTTTGTTATTGTTGTTAATAATAATATTAATGACATTAATGCTATTATTGGTGTTACTATTATTTTTGTCGTTGTGGGTTAAAAATAATGCAAACTTAAAGTAACAAGTTGACAGAAGCTTTTTTGGGTGAACTAAGATTTTTAACTTAATGAACAAAATTTCGTTTTTTTCCCAAACACACACACAAACAAACAAACAAACAAACAAACAAACAAACAAACAAACAAACAAACAAGTAATTTAATTTTTTTCTAGTTGGATTGCATAATTTTTGCAGTGCATAATTTATAAATCTTTTTAAAAGGTTACATTGTTAAAAATGTATCAATGTACAGTATCTGTAAATGTTCTTGTTTTTAAATGTACATGTATGTTTTGATTGGATTTTAGATGTTTTATATTTTTCAATTAGATGTTTATTTTTCAATTAGAAAATTACTATATATATGATATTAAGACAAGAAATATATTTCTGATTTAATTATTCATTATATATTAGTTACTCAGCTCTGGCTTTAGGTGGCAGTGTGGTAATGTGGCAGCACTGCAGCCTGTCCATTCATAATGTTCACATTAAACTGATACATAAGTTTTTAATGAGCCTGCATTTTTATTTGGAATCTAAATTTCCCAATGGTGGAAAATTGCATTTTACAGAGCACATATCTGTAGGTCTCTAAAGACCAGACTTCCACCAGTAATAGATGAGATTCAGTCCTCAAACGACTGTGCTGTAGTATAGTGGAAATCCCCCCTAGTAATGCAAATGTAATGTGTGTGCAATACAGTAAGACAAGATGTTTTCAACTGAAACTGCAACATCAACAAGATCAACAAAAGAGCCTGCAGTGACCGCCTGTGACAGGCATAGTGTTCTGTTCTTGAAAGGGTGGGGGGTGACATGACGCAAATGTCCCTGGACAGACAAAAGACAGCTTTTACTATTGAGTAACCAAACAGAGACTGCAACAGTGACTCTATAAAATAAAGGAAAATATACAGCTAAAAGGAACGGGTGAGAAAATGCAAGTCAGCTGTTAGGGGCATTGTGTGGGAATAACATTTTACATGAACAATTATTACCCACAAAATTCATTTTTATGCAATATGTGTTTGTAAAAACACTTAAAGGGGTAGTTTGCCCAAAAAATGAACATACACTCACTGTTTACTCAGCCTGAAGTAGTTCCAAACGTTAATGGGTTTCTTTATTAGAATTATTAGGTCAGATACCTAAGAAGATATATTGAAGAAAGCTGAAAACCTGTAACCACTGACTTCCATAGTATGAAAAACAAATACTATGGAAGTCAATGGGTAGTATAGGTTGTAATGGGTAGTCAATAGCTTGTATAGGTTTTCAGCTTTCTTCAAAATATCTTCCTTTGTATTAAACAAAAGAAAAAAAGTCCAATCAAATTTGAAACAAGAGAAGGGTGAATAACTGATGACAGAATTTTTATGTTTGGGTGAACTATCCCCTTAATTAGTCAATTGTCCTATTATTCAATATTCTGTTCAGTTGGAAGTACAGTACACAAACTCAGTGAAATAAAAGTCTTTGCAACTTCCATTTGACATCGATTTTAATTACTCATAATTGTAAATAAATAAATCCTTAAAAACAATCCAAAGATATAACTGAAACATAAGATTTTAACTTTGAATGTTATACATACTGTATATATATATATATGTGTGTGTGTATTTGTGTTTCTTCTTGAATTTTGCTCGAAGTTGTACTGCTAAGAGCTTTAAATACTAGAGTCCTGTAAATACTTCATGCCTCAGGTCAAAGCGTTGGCTGTCATAAATTTAATGAGGATTTGTAATGCATGGCTCCCCTTTATGTCGACCTACTGACATAGATTATGAACCCTATCTTTCAGACCATCTGTCAGAGTCACTCTGGATAGAAACCTTGCATGTGAATTCCTACATGACAAGAAACAAATATTCCACACCGAAATGAAAAATCTGCCATTACAGTGTGTGCATAAGTATTATTCAAAATGATACTCTGATCATATTACTCCCTCAAGGAAATTTTGCCAATTCAAAACCCGTAACTACTACCAAGCAAGCATTTTTGTGTGTGCTTGAAAGAAGTCTTACAGATGTCTAAACATAGATGCTTTGGCCGAATTTAGTCTTGTTATAGCCAACACGTCTATGTTGGACATCTATAAGATCTACAGTATTAGATCTATTAAACATCTACAGTATTACACACAAAATTGCTTGGTGGGCATTAATTTTGTATATAGAAATTAATAAGTGATTTTAATGGAATTTAAAATGACTGGTGATTGGAACATATATTTGAATGTGTATAATTAGGAAACAGCTTGTTGTTTACAGGTACTATGGTCTAAAAATTTGATTTAGCTCAAAATTAAAAGTCAACAACGCACACATGAGCAAAACTATTCTCTAGAAGTTGTCAAATTAAGATGTAATCCATGGGCCATATACAGTATGATTAAAATATTTTCAAAAGTAAAGTGAAAAAATAAACAATATAATCCTATTCTCTTTTGATGCAAGACTATTACGATTATTTATTCATGAAGAAAAACCAACCCTGGCGAATTCTTATTTAGGAGGCCAAAATACATTTCTGGAGAGAGCAAAATACGTCCCAGGAGGTACATTTTTGCAGTTTTTGTTTTTGCAAAACCGCCAGAGGCCGCTGTGTACTCTATTTCTGGTCTCAAATGTCTCTCGAGAATGCTATTCGTGCCTGCTGTTCCCACGTAAATACACCAGAGGCCCCTGTTGACAAACTGACTGACTGACTGACCAACCGACTGATTCCCCCACCCTCTGCCTTCCCTAAACCCAACAAATTGACCTTACCACCCACTTCCCGAAACCTATTTGCAGTGTTTTGAAAAACAATCCAGAAAAAGAAGAGCCCCCTGATTTTTACCACATATTCAGATTTCACCACTTTCTCACCCTGTTATTTACTTGTTTATCTTATTTTTTAGCTTCTGTTTTTACCTTACCTTATTTCTGGAACCGTTCTTCACTGGACTCAAACCCAACTCCGCTCTGCAGACGTACGTGTCGAGCTACCAGACAAACAGGTAACAGTGGAAAAAGTCGTCCTTATGGAGGTAAGTGGTCAGCGGGTAAGCAAGAAAAAGAATGGCATTATACCATCCTGTAGCGTTCATTTTAAGATGAAATGCAGCCATACATAGCTCTGGCTACATATTTTGCGATCTCCAGAAATGTATATAGAGCTACGTTTTCAGAATGAGTCTATGATGGAATAAACTCATGAATTTCTCAAACTTGTCAAATTTTTGACATATTATTTCTTAAAAAAGGATAATATGGATTGCTTGTCAAGAAAATGCTTCTTGATTTAAGAATTTTTATATGTTTGGACTAGAAATAAGTCACTTTGCTATAGGAAATATTCTTTGAAATATATTTGCTATAAAAAGGAATCCTCAAACATGACCAACACTTAATAACAATCTCAAGCTGAACTGCAATAGAATAGATAAAGACTGATTTAATGGGCAGTTTTTTGGGCAGATATGTTGAAAATGACTCGAGGTACTATTACCAGTTCAAGTCAACAACAACAAGGTGACAAGGAATCAAAATGTGTGCTGGTATTGGCAATGAGGAAGACAAAAAGAAAGAAACTCCATCCAAGTAGTCTGCATGCAAAATGTTATAACAGTGTCTAATGTATTGTTGTACTATACCTACAAACAAAAACATAAATAAATCGCACACATCTTAAATGTGCAGTAGGTTATTGTCTTCAGAAACATTCTTGTTTTTGTTGTGCTGGTTGAAAGTGTCTTCACTTTCCAATAGTGCTGATTAAAGTAAATTATCTAAATGTATTTAGGGGCCAAGCAGCGAAGCTGCGGAGGCACCTATTATTTTGGTTAGCATTCCTTTTATTATTATTATTATTATTATTATTATTATTATTATTATTATTATTACGCTTCTTCTTCTTCCACCGGATTTGAATAGCAGCCCATATAACCATATGCAGGAAAGTATACTTAGGCACAATGATAGAGGGCAGTGTCATCATAAACCACAGCAAACCTGAAGTCTCTAACATAAGTTTCACTTATGTTTATCGCTACAACTTTTGAACCCAATGGACCACAATCAAAATTTCATCGCACCCTATAACATAATATTCCGTCATGAAAGTTTTTTCATTTTTTGGATTCTTTTGCAAAACCTGTTCTATGGACCATGCTGACAAAATGTTATTGAATTCAAGTTGATTAGACAAACCGTTTTTTAATTAACTTGTGAACCAAATTAATTTAGAGCTTGCGAAAATGGACTTGAGGTGATATCTCCATAATGCATTGACCTATTCACACCAGACTTGGTGTGTGTTATGACAATCATGGTCTGAGCGTTTCAGTGCACTGCCTCCTAGTGGTCTGAATATATAGAAAATTGCTTTTTTGCTTATAACGTATTAAACTTTTGTCCAAAACTTATAAAACTGGTCTCATACCGAGAACATTGATACTGAACGTGCCATTCTTTGGCAAACTTCCTGTCCGCCATATTGAATTTGTTCGAAAAGTTTGCAAACTCCTCCTCGACCGTTGATTCAACTGTCACCAAATTTGATTCTGATCATTTTCATACCATGCTGACCAAACATTATGGAATTCATATGGAAATCAGCGAAACAGTTGTTGTTTACGGCATTGACAAATGTGCTAGCACGATGTCAAAGTGAATTTGAGGTTGTAACTCTGCAATGCTTAAACATATTGACACTGAACTTTAGGTGTGTCATTGGCAACTCACAATTACCACAACACGTAAATTTGGTAACAGCGCCACCTACTGATCATGAGTTATAAACCATTCACTTACCATCAATAATGAATCAAAAATGTGCTAATAACTTTAGACTTTAAGGCCCCGTTTACACTAGTGCGTTTTCGTTTTAAAACGCATAAGTTTTGCGATGGTTACGCCATCTGTCCACACTACACCAGAGTTTTCAAGCCACGAAAACAGAGCGTTTTGGAAATGCTGGAGAGGCCGTTTTCATTCTAAAACGCTGCTGCTCCATCTTAGTGTGGATGTGGGAAAACGGAGACATTTGAAAACAGAGGTGTGGCTGCTGAGATGTGATTGGGGCTTTTGGGTCATTGCGTATCCTTCCCTTATTCGTCAAGCGCACATGACTATAAGGCCACCGGAAGACAGCAGACCAGCCTTGAAGAGACATGAATATTAAATTCAGGAAAGTCACTAATCTCACTCTGATTTAAAACGGGGTCAGTGTTATGAGGTATTATTCATGAAAAAATACTAACATTAATTTTACTCAATGCTCTAACATACAGATTAATGATGACACATGGCCATTATTTTGCCCTTGAGTAACATGATTCACACTGCCTGTTAAGCAAATATCTGGTGGCTCTGCTGTTGTGAAACACCTCTGACTAGTTGCACACAAGGTTAATGTTGCCCTACTTTTAGGACATTCCAGTTTCATGTCTCAGTTCTGTTTAAAGTCTGCTTTTTTCTTTCTCAAATCTCTTTTTTGAAGTCTTTTTTTTGTCCTCTCTGTCAGTTACATTGATCAGAAACTAAAGGGTACATCACAAAA
>CAIGQQ010029586.1:0-11541 GCA_903798035.1 Danio albolineatus
TGCTCTGTAAAACACATGCTGGATAAGTTGCCGGTTCATTCTGCTGTGGAGACCCATGATAAATAAAGGGACTAAGCCAAAAGAAAATGCATGAATGAATGAATAATAAAAATAAGTGGTTTACAAAAGATTCAAAGACAAAGACTTATAAAAAATGTTTTCTTTAAAAAAAAGGACTTTAAAAAAAAGTTTTAATAAAAAGAAACAGAACACGCTTATTGGTTATTATTTACTCATTTTGTTTTAAACACATATGGCGTCTTAATTATTTTAAAATATTATTCAAAAGAACATTTTTGTTTCAAAGAAAGAAAGAAAAAAACTGGAACAGCATAGTGATTCTGACAAAAGAATAATCAATTTAATAATAATAATAATAATAATAATAATAATTCTAAAAGGGATATGTATTTATTTAATGAATTCAGTTGTTATTATTTACACACTCTCATGTTGTTCCAAACCCATGTGACTTTGTATGATAACATTTAGAAAAATATTCATGTTTGTGTTCCACAGAGAAAAAAGGAAAGTCAAACAGAGCTTGGAACAACATAACGCACATGACAAAATTTTCATGAAAGGCAAAGATTAAAAAGCAAAGATTAAAAACTTTGCTATTTACTGTTTTAATGCCATATGGCTTTTAATCCTCTTAAAATTCATTAGAAAGTCACAGATTTTCTGAGAAAATTTCATCATGGGATAATTCAATCAATCATCCTACATAGAAATGAAATAAATGAATATAAAAAGAGTAAATCAATAAAACATTAAACAAAGAAACACAAATATCTGCAATTATATACAAACTCTGACGTTAAATTAGTTATCTCCACATTATAAAGTCATACAGGTTTGGACGGAACAACATTTGATGCTTACAACAAAACACACATATTGATGTGAACTACTCCCTTTAGAAACAATTAATTCACCCTTTCCAGGGATGGTTTCATAAACAGACTCATAAACAGAGTTGGTGATCTCTGGTTGTTATTTGGCTACAGTAGGCGGTCTTTAACCAGCTGTCACCAGGGCAGAGCAGGGCAGGCTGGGATTGTTGCATGTGTTAATCCACGGGTTGGCTGACCGGTCGCTCGGTACACACCACTGCCAGATTAATCTTGTCACTAACCAGAGAGCCTCAGTCCACAACTTCTCCAGATGGACAAACACATCAGTAAGGGCTGCTTAAGTCTTTAAAGGCGTACAGTAGCCCACCCGTATATAAACATTTGTTCATTATTTACTCACTCTCAAGTGCCAGACCCTATCTTTATCTATTTCTGTTGAACACAACAGATATTTTGAAGAATGTTGGAAAACAGTAGACAACTCACAGCGGTTTATGACATTTTTATCAATCACTTTTTCCTACAATTGATAGCAAGAACAAACATAGAAGCATTGTCTATTAGACAAGCAGCACCTAAATATGTTCAAAAGAATTTAAAACGCCAAATAGGAGGAATTTATACCCATTTCGAAAGTAAAATATTAATAAATAGTGTAATCAACACAATGTGTGCAAGTGAGAGGGGGGGGCAGTGTTTCAATGTGATCCGGTTATGTTGTGGTTCAGTGACTGCTGGTGTTGGTTTCTGTTCATTCATTCATTCATTTTCTTTTCGGCTTAGTCCCTTTATTAATCTGGGGTCGCCACAGTGGAATGAACCGCCAACTTATCCAGCATTTGTTTTACGCAGCGGATGCCCTTCCAGCCACAACCCATCTCTGGGAAACACATCCATACACTTATTCACACACATACACTATGGACAATTTAGCTTACCCAATTCACCTGTACCGCATATCTTTGAACTTTAGGGGAAACCGGAGCACCCGGAGGAAACCCACGCAACCACGGGGAGAACATGCAAACTCCACACAGAAATGCCAACTGGCCCAGCCGGGGATCGAACCAGCGACCTTCTTGCTGTGAGGCGAACGTGCTACTCACTAATTTAGATTCAAATAAATTAACATTAGATAAAATATTAATCTAACATTTAAGGCAGTTTTTTGTGCATTTTTGCATGTTTTGGGCTCGAAGGCAGCTATATCTGGCAACACTGTTGGTGATTGCTGTTTCGCGCTCAGTGAGCAGCGAAAATAAATAATGGCAAAGTGGTTACCCTAAATAATATTTGTATTTTGAAAATGGCAAAGATATAGTGACAAATTATTATACACAAATTAAATGAATAATTCATTTACAAATTAAGCTCTGGTGTAGGGTCAATTTTTCAGATTGGTCAAGACATATATTAGTGAAGTGAGTATTGTCAAGTACCCAAAATCAGTTCTCTACTTTTGACCCATACAGTACGAGCACACACAGACATGTACGAATGAGAAGTGAGAGCATACAGTACACACTCACAGTGAGAATATACCCAGAGCAGTAGGCAGCAGTTGCTTCCAGCAAGGTTTTGGAAGCAATTAGGGGGTACGGTGCCTTGCTCAAGGGCACCTCAGCTGGTTACTGAAGATGGAGAGAGTATGTTTCATTCCCCATCTTCAATTCCTGCTGGGAACGGGAATCGAACCTGCAACCTTTTGATTACAGCAGTCTGAGTATGATTATTTAGTAACTGCCCTATACATAATGAAAATCTGACTTTTTCTGTTTTGAAAATCATGTGAAATCTAAATTTACAGTGTTTGTTTTGCTTTAGGTGAACAATTAATCCAGGTAAGTTAATCAATTGAATCTTCAATCAAAGTCTGACAATTTGCTATCTCATTTGGAGAGGTGGTCTTTCTCTGTTCACATCAATTTGACTGCTTAACCACCCCATCTCACCACTGGTTTGCTATGGCTGAATGATGTGCATTAAGAAAGCCCCGCCCACTACTCAATATTATACAGACCAGCTGCAAAAAGTACAGTGCAGTTTAAGACTAAACTAGTTGCCGTAGTCATCTGCATTGTGCATTATGGGATGGGGACTATTTGTTTGTTGACAGTGCTTTAACAACATGCACAATTTGCATGGCATTAAACAAACTTTATATACTCATCATGCTACTTATATAAAATTAGCTGAAACAACAAGATTCTTAAGGCTTGTTTGGGACAGCTTAATTGTTTTATCAACTTAAAATTGTAAAAAAAGAAAAAAAAAAGAAAAAAAAACATCATCAAGTTAACTTAATCGATTTGCATTGGGGCAGTGGTGGATTTAGGCATGGGCAACATGGGCGATAGCCCAGGAGGCTGTTGGTTCGCAGCGAGTTTTGCTAGTTTTGCGATCTTATTTTGACCATGACTATAGAAGCAGGGAGGGATAAGACTTCATAACATTAATTCTCAGCCTTGAGTCAAGTCTAAGATGAACAGATAATTCTATAAAACATAAATATTTTTTGTATTTTATAGAATTGTCAAAATTTATTGTTTTCCAGTTACATTTAGGATTGAATTCTGCCATTTATTTATTTATAATACTAATAATAATAATAATAATAATAATAATAATAATTATTATTATTATTATTACTATTATTATTATTATTATTATTATTATTATTCATTCATTTTCGACTTAGTCCATTTATTACAGCTCCCTTTTATTACAGGTTCCTTACAGCTGCAACCCATCACTGGGAAACATCCACACATACACATTCACACTCATACACTACAGACAATTTTAGCTTACCCAATTCATCTATAGCACATGTCTTTGGACTTGTGGGGGAAACTGGAGCACCCAGAGGAAACCCACTCCAACACGGGGTAACCATGCTAACTCCATGCAGAAACGCTAACTGAACCAGCCGAGGCTCGAACCAGCAACCTTTTTGCTGTGAGGCGACAGCGCCACCCACTGTGCCACAGAGTAGCCCGTATTATTATTATTGTTATTATTTTATAAATAACTAAATATTTTTAATAACTCAAATTCTGGTTTTGTCTGTATTATACCCATAGTCAGGGTAAAACAACAAACATTTTTTAGAACGTACATGTTTAATGGTTATTTTCTATATTAACTAGATGTGATCTTCTAGAACTATACTTCTATAAACCAACTATTTATAAGCTTGAGGGAGGAGGGGAGGAGGCGTATATGGGGTGGTTCGCCCAGGGTGCCATTCAAGCTAGCACCGCCACATCCGCGACATAAGGAGATTGTGTGGAACCCAGCATTTTTTTTTTTTTTACAGTGAGGGATACAATCATATAGGACAGTCCTCATCTCTTCATACTAACAAGTGTCTACTTTGTTTACTTCTGGGCAATCTGTTGGAATTTTTCTGCATGTTGATTCTGACCAATTGAAATGAACATCATTTAGAAAATATGTTCATCACACATCTGGCCAATGAGTGATGTTTGTGTGTTCACATGACTGCATCTTGATTCATTTCAACTGGTTCAGACCAGATTTGACAGCATTTACTGACTTGTTCAAAACCTATTTGAGCTTCTTTTTTTCTCTTGAACACACACAAAAAAAGATATTTTGAAAAATGCTGGTTGCTGGAACCCATTGACTTTCAAAGTAATTGTTTTCCAACTATGGATGTCGATGAGCAGCTAGCATTCTTCAAAATATCTTTTTTTTTTTTTGGTTCAAGAGAAGAAAGAAACTCATAAAGGTTTAAAACCACATGAGGGAGAGTGAATGATGAGGCAATATTCATTTTGGGGTGAACTACAGCGGAGGACGCCACAAAAAAATGGCATGTTGTTCTTATGACTTATCAAATTGTGCCCATGTTTGGGTATAATTAATCATCTGTTTGGTATTTCGAGCTGACACTTCACAGACTGTGGACACCAGAGATTTATTTCTCATCTTACAAAAAATATGTCCCCTTTAATAAAGATGCATAACTTGTACCTAGTCATGTGTCAGAATGATCATTTACCTGCAACAAGCAAAGTGTGAGACGCTCCACAGTAAACGTGTCTGACTTGAGAGCAGATGCACGTCTGTTTGCGTTCTCAAGATTGGTAAAATGAGACATCGGGAATCAATTATTAAGAAGTGATCGGTAGTCATTAATCCCGATGCAGCCATATCGCTTCATCTTTATTTATTTACTTTCGTCAGTATCTGATTTTCAGCTGGCCTGAACATTAGTATTGAAAGCAGCATTGCACATATGCAAATCTGCATACAGAAGTAAACAGGGATGTGTGTCATCACACAACATGAGACAAATCCTTAATATGCGTAATCCTTCACATCAAGAAGAAACGCATAGTGGCCCATAATGACCCGTGAACGCGCAGTGAGTGCTATATGTCCTGTGTACATCAACCGATACTCCCCTGGTGCAGGATTAGGCATAAGCTTTATGCACCATCAGTTAGCTGTCTCTGGATTTAAACCAGACTGCAGTCATGCATTAGCAATTCTCTTTTGCTTCTGAAGTAAATCTCATTTATGCAGTACACAGGGCACATTATACCTGCACTACCTTTTACTAATCATTGCTTAGGTAGAACGCTGCAATTTGATGGTTAAAAAGCAGGCCGGAAAGCACTGTTGGATATTATAGGGTTCAACGGTTATAAAAGGCAGTGTGTTCTTTTTTCTGGCGCATAAGTGCATGATTATTAAAAATAAAGGAATATTGATGGAGCTTTGAAAATAAATGGTTTAAGTAATTCACAAAAATACCATTGATACAGCAAGGTAATGTTTCTTTGCTTTTGTTACAAAAGTTCACACTAGCTGATGATTGATTATTTGGCATGCTGTCCCTGGAGAGAGCCCTGAGCTCAAAAGATCCTCGAGCCCTGTTTGTAGGGCAAGAGGGGAGATGGAGTTCAGGTAGATCTCTAGAACTCCTCTGCTTATTTGTGGCTAATGAAAAGACTATGGTGCCAATTTGGTTTAGTCAATTTACTTACGTTATAAAGCAAATTTAAAAATTCCAAGAGTTCAGTCAAAGCAGGTTAAATCAGCCTTCAGCTGCTGCGCCCCCCGCTGCTGGAATCAACTTCCAGAAATGATCAGATGTGCTCCAACATCAGGTACATTCAAATCAAGACTTAATGCATCTGTTTAGCTGTGTCTTTATTGAATGAGCACTGTGCTACGTCCCACAGATCGCACTATTATGTCTTTCTTTTCTTTTTCATTATTTTATAACCCGTTTTAACACATTTTAATCTGTTTTTATCTGTTTTTATAATGTCTAATTCTTTTCATAATTTTAATTTTCCTGTTTATTTTATTCTTGTTTATGTAAACCATTTTGAATTACCATTGTGCTTGAAATGTGCTATATAAATAAATTTGCCTTGCCCTATGACGCATGTCTTTGGTTGGTTGGAGGAAACCGGGGAACCCAGGGGAAATAAGCATTGGGAGAACATGTAAACTCTGCACAGAAACATCAACTGGCCTAGTAAGGATTAGAACCAGCAATGTTCTTGCTGTAAGGCAACAGTTCTAACCACTGAGCTGCCATCCTGCCCTATCTAGAAAGAAGGGGGAGGAATATTTGAAGGGGGGTCAATACGAAGATGACTGGTTATTTATATGACCATGGTTATTAAAAATGGCTTAGGAAACATTTGATTGGAGAATCATGTGATGGTTAATGTGGGTCCAGCCGTGGTCAATCATAAGTACTTGGCCCTCTCAAAACTAGTTTATACTGTAAATAAACTTCACTTAACATCCACATGTTTTTTTTTGTAGCTTTTCCATAAAAGCAGTCAACTTTAAGACCTTCTATACTTTCACTGAAAAATGTGACCATCACCTTTAACAAAACTAATATTTGACATGTTGTGTTTAAAATATTTAAAGATTGATAGAGCAATTACATGAAGAAGGCCATGGAAATATTTCTGATATCAAGTAACATCTACGTGCAAATAAGAAATTTTCTGTAAATTTCACAAAAGCACTTTCAGCTTTTAAGGCCAAATCTATTCTTACACATTTTCAGCATTCATTGAAAACAATTTCAGTAAAAGGAAAGTTTATTAAAACATATTCTTAGTAATGCCCGTGCAAATGCTAATTTTCCAAACCAACCTTTTTACGCAAGTATTTTAAGAAGACCTCATCCATTATTATTTTGTTTTCAGTCACTGCGGGCTTGCATTTTGCACAGCCTTCACAACACAACTACTCAATTCAATTATGGAAAACAAATAGTGTGTTCTGTTTTTACTATAATTAATTTTTTGCCTAGAGATTTTGCTATTCATTTGCAGATTTTGGTCTCTGAATCACCAAGATAAAATTAATAAAACATATAAAAAGAAAATATCATACACTTTTTGTCTTTAGATATATGTTATTATAGATCATTACAAATGTTTTAAACGATTTGAAAATAAAGAATATGTTTTAAATATTTATTTCATTGCAAAAATGCATAATAAGTGCATTTAAAAAATCATTTCCAAGTGTTTTAGGAGAGCATTAAATGTAAATGCCCTTTAAACCCCCGGGTGTAAATCTATAATACGACATGAATCGATGGTATTGGTTGGCAGATGAACTCATTACATTACGTTTTGAACTAGCAGTGAGGCTTTCACCAATGCAACAATGCATCAGTGGCAGAGCTGACAGATCTGTGCATGCGTCTGAGGGGGGGAATATGTTTGGGCTATTTTCATTCCCTTTGCTGTGACCCCCTGCTGAACAAAGAGCAATTCCCAAACGTACGCCGAGTCAGAGCATCCAAATGAGTGACTTTTTAGATACTCTATTCATAGGAGGAACGGCATCAAACGCCAGAATGTTCCTTTTTCTTTGCCCTATATAGGAACACATCATTAAAAAAAGAATAGGGGGTCTGTATGGACTGGCAGGAGAACTTTCATTAGTTCTTAGCCTTTACTGCTCAAACTTTTAAGTGTCGTACAAAGAGAAGCCTTGAGCTCCCCCCTTATATCATCCTTTAATACCATTCTAGCCATGCTAGACTAAAAGAAGTGTCTGCATTAAAGGAATAGATCATACAAAAAAAAAATGAAAATTCAGACATGATTTACTCAGCCTCTCCTTTTCAACCCCCTGTGCTGCTATTTTCGTCCTTGGATTGTAAATGGACATGTTCTCATTTCTTTACACCATTGCGGCAGCAGTTCATAGTGACCATGACTGTCAAGGAGCACAATAAATGTCCTCTGAAGCTGTTATTCTCTAATGATTTTATATACTTGCATATCAAAAATGACACAATATGAAAAACAGCAATGCCGTTGGGTCCCAATGACAACATTTTTATGAATCTGGACAGCTCATGTATGCTTTCAGAACACATAGACTTCATTTAGAATTCATGTTGACTACTTGGATGAGTTGAAAAGTCTTGCTACTTTTACATGCCTGTCACAGATAAATCAATATGACAAATCAAACCACTAGTATGTGAGTAGAGTTGTTTGTGGAATGCTTTTATGATGCACTCAAATAAAGATTTTTCCTACTTGTTCAAACCAGTGTAACCAGTGACTAGCTGAGAAGATGCAGGTGAGATGAGCTAACTTATACTGCATATAGCTTGGAGACCCAGATAAAAAAATGAATGAACCTTTACTGTCTCTTATGATTTTTGTCTCGTTTGAGAGGCCACATTTACATGTGCTTGTGAATTACATAGGAATCAATACATAACATCTTAATTGTATTCAAATGATTCGAACTTCCCATTACAATATTTAGTGATTTAGTCTTTTTTGATAGTTTGATTTTATTTTAGGTTACTTTCACATTCTGAATACATCAAATCATTATGTCATTTTTCCAGAAATCTCCTCAGAAATACTCCGGGAAGTGCACAAATTGATAGGGGAGCGCCATGGCTGATAAAGCTTGTCGGACAGTGAGAAAGGTGCAGGGTCATAAGGTTCTTTTGTTCTGCTGCAAATATTATCATTGGTTAAACAAAAAAAAATTGTGGGGTCTAAAATATAACTCATGAATTACACTCCTGTTTGTTTAACTCTTACAATAAAAAAATCATCATAACAGAGTGTGTTCACTCTGATGATTGGGGAAATAGCCCTCATGCTTCTGTGAAATTTATGAACTGAAAAATAAAAAATTGCTTCTGGCATACAGTCGTACTATAAAATACTTTCAGAATAGTTTCAGAACTCATAGCTTTCTTGTTGATCTAAAAAAAAAAAATACTGAAGCTGATCTGTCAAAACAAAAGGTCGTAAATGGCACTTTATTTTGTAATGGTTAAAGGTCTACATCACCATTGTTTAAGCTCTGCATACAGAAACCCAATTAAAAAGTAGGGCCTGAAGACAACAAGATGCACTGAACTGCTATTTTTAATAAATCAGAATCAGTTTTAAATGATCACATTAGTAAAAGCTTGGTTATTGTTTCACACTAATTTTACCAAAAAAAATAATTTACAAGATTTTCAGAAAGATTGAAATGAAAAGACAATGCTGTGCCAACTGTATCTGTCCCATTTGATCCAAGTGTGAGTTTTATTACATGCTCACTATTGCTCAGATAGTTTGAAATGTACTGAGTATGTAAATCTTTTAGGCTGTCAAACATGTAGACGTTTAAAACGCTGTCACATTTTAAGACCTTAGAACTTAGGGCCAAGAATATTAGAAGCAAAGCTTTGACATTTTTTAAAATATGCTAAACTTTTAGCCAATCAAACAAATAGGCCTTTATTATATTGGGTTAAAACAGTACAGAAATTAGCCTATACTGCTGAATTGTGTTGTTTTTGAAGTGAAAAATCTTGATAACAGCATAAGTGGACCTCAGAGAACAGTACATCTAATAAAAAAAGTAGTTCAGGAACCCTTTTACTATATTAAGATATGAACACAACCTCACAGGGATGTGTGTTTGCTTATTATTTGTTTTATAGGGCCATTCTAACTGCTTTCTAATAGCTTCACCATGCAGTGAATGCTTTTGAACTCCTACAGCATGAATGGCACACTCGATAATGTCAGCTTGCACATCATTAAAACAAATGTACGATATTATAGATGATAAATACCACACACCCCACTTGTTATTATGACTATCGCCATAATCCTCTGAAAATATCTCAGTATGTGGGTTAGGAACAAAAAAGGAGAGTGAATAAATAATGACAATTTGCATTTTTTGGGGTAGAGTTTTCTTATTTAAAGATCTCATCTTCCCAGTGGATTAATCCGAACACGCATCCAGCTGTTTCTATGAGATCTGATTGACTGTTAACTCTCCTAACTGTGACAATCTCATTAAAACTTGTGTAAAAAGCTTGAATTAAAGTGTACAAAGCTCCATCTGCCAGGCTAAAGGCTTAAAACTGTAATTGATCTGACTGAGTTTAGTATGTTATTGATTTGTTAAAGAAATATGTGAAATCATGTTCAAAGCAAATCCATGTCAGTGCATAAATTAAATCAAAACACACAGACTTATTTTACAGACCAACATTCCATTGTTATTCCTAACATGAAGTAATGACTAATTCAATTACTGCAGAAACAATTTGAGTGGCATGTTTGCCTGAAAATGAGCATGAATTACAGCAAGAATTGCTTCAACTTCATGAGTCTATTTAAAACCTTTTGATGAAGTTCAGTTTCATTAATGTTTTCGAAACAATTGAAATGACCATTGTCGTTTAATTATAATTTCTATCAAAATTACGACCCCTTTTGTTTTGATTTCACCAGAAAGACAATGTGATAATATTGTGATAATTTATAAACAAGTTTATATTCTGTATATTGAGATAACACGTTACACATAATTACACATACAACTGCAGCACTAACTGCTACACTAATGTAAAGTAATGCAGGATATACACTACAAAAGTCTTGTCGTCAATCCCAGTTGTAAGAACAACAAATAATAAATTGACTACTAGTTGATCACTTGGAAAAGTGGCAGAAGGTAGATTTTTCCCATGAATCCCAATTAGCACAAATACTGCAGAAGAACTATTGGAACCTGCATGGTCACGTTTGGTGAAATCATGGCTTGGGGTTTCATTCAGTATAGGGGTGCAGATCTGCAGAGTGGACAGCAGCATCAACAAACTGAGGTATCAAGACATTTGTGCTGCTCATTACATTACAAACCACAGGAGAGGGCAATTTCTTCATCAGGATAGCTCTCCTTCTAATACCTCAGCCTCCACATCAAAGTTCCTGAACGCAAAGAATGTCAAGGTGCTCCAGGATTGGCCAGCCCAGTCATCAGACATGAACATTATTGACCATGTCTGGGGAAAGATTGAAGATGAATCCAAAGAATCTTGATGAACTCTCAGAGTCCTGCAAGAGTGCTTTCTTTGCCATTCCAGATGACTTTATTAATAAGTTATTTGGGTCATAGCAAACTCATGGGAGTCGTAAAAAATATTCTTTTTCCACCGCACTATGATTTTATATTCTATACTGTACATTATTTCTGTTAAGTGAGAAGACTTGGTCAAGGCATTGTCATATTTTATTTTGGTAAAATAAGTGTAATTGAGAGGCCTTTGCCTTTTATATAAGCTACTTTTGATTCCAAATGATCAACTAGAAGTCAAGTTATTATTTGTTGTTCCTAAAACTTG
>CAIGQQ010029588.1:0-10836 GCA_903798035.1 Danio albolineatus
TTTTACAGTGTATTACATTTTTCATCATAAAAGACTCTCCACCCAAACAAGTAGTGTAGGCATAACTGTTTTCCTCTCATTAAAGAAGCATTTTAAATAAACGCACATAACTTGGTGACAAACTCTAGCTGAAGGATCTGCCTGCAGAGGGAGATTAAACGTCATTAAATCTTCATATTCCAGAATGTTGCCATCATTTATAAAAGAGTTCTAAACAAAAACAACTCCTCTTTCAGCCCGCCTATCAATCTAAAGAGATGTCCCACCAATTAAGACATTAGACCAGGAGTGTCCACACTCGGTCCTGGAGGGCCGGTGTCCTGGAGAGTTTATCTCCAACTCACTTCATCACACCTGCCTGATAGTTACTAGTGTATTTGAGCTTGATCAGCTGCTTCAGGTGTGTTTGATTAGGGCTGGACCACCACAGCAGCTGCTCAGGATACGGCCTGGTCCAGGATTATGAAAACGTCAGGAATAATAAAAACAGACTAACATGAGTGCAGATGCCGTTCACATTGTAATGTCTTTTGGGGAGTGTTCCCGGCTCCGGTTGCCCTAAATAATGCAGACTAACAATCCTTTAGAGGATTTGACAAAGTTTACCACAATTAAAACATCTACTGGTATGCAGATTAACCAAAACCGAGGAGTTAATGCCATTATAAAGCAGTGGTGTCCAAACTCAGTCCTGGAGGGCCGGTGTCCTGCTGAGTTTAGCTCCAACTGGCTTCAACACACCTGCCAGGAAGTTTCTAGTATATCCAGTAAGAGCTTGAGGTCAGGGGTGTTAGGTTAGGGATAGAGCTAAACTCTCCAGGACACCGGCCCCCCAGCAGTTTGGACACCCCTGCTACTGTATAAAGCATTTTCACCAAATAAACAAAGATATTCCCAAAACCATAAGCTCTGAGAGAGTTAAATAAAATAATATATACTCTAATGCAGTGGTTCTTAAACAGTGGTACTGTAACGACCCAAAACCCAAAACGGGCTCGTATAACAACAACATCAAAGTTTGAGCCGAACATATGAAAGTCACAGACGTTTGAATGAGTAGACTGACGTCCCGTCAATAAATCTTTAATTAAATCAAAAGGTCAAGCAGCAAAAAAAATGATTAAATCATGTAGACAGGTAGGGTAGCTAACAAAACAGTCCCCTGACCATAACTGCTTTTTAAATGGACAGATCTTACCTACAACTCCCGCAAAAGGAATAAAAAACAAGTGAGTCTTCTGGGCCACTGATTTCCTTCGCTATAACTAAATAAATAACAAAACGTGACTATGAAAAATAATCCACTACCTGCTACGAAAACAATAAAGTATCAAAATAAACAAGCTACTTAACACATTACAAAAATATCAAAGATTAACGAAACAACAAAACATTAAAGGAACGGCTCCATCCAATCGTGGACAAGCCCCTAGAACCTCCACCTACTTACGAGCGCACAACCATAACAAAAAATAAATAAATAAAACACAGACCCACGTAACAGGTACACATACCATTAGTGGTACACAGGCTTCCTTCTAGTGGTACGCGGAGGAATTGCTGAATAATTAAAGTAAAAAAATTAACACTTTTAACCCTTTGATGCGTTCAATAACACAGATGTGATCAGTAAAATTATTTTAGTAGGCTAAACCTTTTATTTAAGTGACTGACTATAATAAATATAGTTAATTATAAGAACTAATCTGCCTCGTTTGTGAACTGTGCAGTGCTGTAGCTGCTTAATTAGGCCTACTATGCTACTGTACTTCAATGCCGGTTATTATGGTGCTACTTGTAGGGACAATTCTTTTCTGAGGTGGTACTTGGAGAAAAAAAGCTTGAGAACCACTGCTCTAATAAATCAAATGCTTTATAAAAGTCAAAAAAAAAAATAGATTAAGTCGATGTTCTCTGAGTAGTCAGTAAGATCGAGGACTAGTGTTATATTACAGCTAATATGTCTGTTATTCATGAAACCATCTTGTGTTTCACCAATTAGCTCTCAGTGATGCGACGTCAGAGTGCAGCTAGTGATGTCACTGTGAGGGGCGGGGTTAGGGGAGCCCATTAAAAAGCATTGCATGCAGCTCAGACTGCACTGCACCAAGACTGTCATCCCCTTCTCATACAGGCCAAGCATGCGCAGAGCTCATCAGCTCTAGATTACATCTGCCCTGGTGTTACAGGGAACGAGGCAGGAAGTCTTTTTAACCGACAGTGATCAGATCGTATCACCAAAGTCATCCTAGATGAGTGATGCTGAAGGGCGGCTGCAGTGGTGCTGTAGATGCAGACTGCCTGACACTAGCTGTGCAGTATTATTCATTCATTCATTCGTTTTCTTGTCGGCTTAGACCCTTTATTTATCTGGGGTCACACAGTGGAATGAACCACTAACTTAACCAGCATATGTTTTACACAGCGGATGCCCTTCCAGCTGCAACCCATCTCTGGGAAACACCCATACACATTTATTCACACTCGTACACTACAGACAATTTAGCCCACCCAGTTCCCCTAAAGTGCATGTGTTTGGACTGAAACCGGAGCACCCGGAGGAAACCCACACCAACATGGGGAGAACATGCAGACTCCACACAGAAACACCAACTGACCCAGCCGAGGCTCAAACCAGAGACCTTCTTGCTGTGAGGCGATTGTACTACCCATTACGCCACTGTGGCGCCCCATGAATGTTATTCTGTTAATATTATTGCCGTTAAACTATATCTGTAGTTTATCTTACAGTACGGAGAGCTTGCTGTGAGTTTCCCTTTGGGATTATTACAGTCTCAACCAGAGATGCCCAAAGTCGGCCCATGATAACCTCTGATTTGGCCCTCCACCCCATCTGAGAGGAGAGGGAGGATGATGGTCAGGTTGTGGCGACTGCTAATATAAAAATCGTGATTTCTGATTTAACATACCCTTTAGTTTAATTGTTGAGCTGCAAAAAACTGACATTAAATGAGAATTAATCAGAGTTTTAAATTGTAAATACTCTTACTCGACAGACAGACAGACACTGACAAGCACATCAAGGCAAAGGCAGGTACAGCTTGACTAGAATATTCAGCACTGAACTCACTACTTTGTTATCAACGGGATTGTTTACGGTTTTATTGTAAGATGTACATTCTAACTACGTCGAATAGTACATAATGTACTATGTCGAATAGTTGGGACTGCTGAGCGAATCATTGCTACAACCCTCCCTACTCTCCAAGAATTGTACTAATCCAGAGCGAGCAGAAGGGCTGCCAGAATCCCTCTGGACCCCTCACACCCAGCACACTGCCTCTGTGAACTGTTCCCTTCTGGTGGACGCTAAAGAGCACTGCGCACCACAGAAACAGTTTCTTCCCTCAGGCAATCCATCTCATGAACACTTGATGATGATAATCGTGGAACCAACATCACTACTGCTGTACACTCTTACACACACATACACTTATTTAACAACACACTTTACATGCCAATCTGCACAGAACAGCTGCACATATAACGCTGTATATAGTAATACACCTGTACATACACTTGTCCATCTGTATATCTGCATTTAACACTTACTTCTATCTTTTAAAATATATTTATGATCTGTTTTTTGTCCTGTCTCTGTAATTCTGCTGCACTGTAGAAGCTCTGTCACCAAAACAAACTCCTCGTATGTGTGAACACACCCGGTAATACAGCTCTTTCTGATTCTGATCTCTGATAATATATCATATTAATTATTAATATAAGCATTGTGAGGTTTTTTCTATTTATTTTTAAATATGATTAAACTAGGAAATTACCATGGCAGCTTTAATGTAATTCAGTTCAGCATCTTTACCTTTGGCCCACCACCCTCAATCCAGTTTGGTTTCTGGCCCTACATAAGAAACATTTTGGGCGCCCCTGCTCTAAACAAACCAACAAACCAACAGTGTTATTAAAGCCTTCACAGAACTCAATCTTTAATATTCTGATGATCTCTGGCAACGACAAGAACAGAGAAATCCATTACTGTGACCCGTATGCTGTATTGTTTGGTAATTGTGGAACTGAAGTGTCTACATATTATTCATCAAGCACTATTTCCTTAACTGTTGCTTTTATGCTGATAAAGTTTTTCACTTTATTATATTTTATTATAGCACAATCGCCTTACAGCAAGAAGGTCGCTGGTTTGAGTCTCGGCTGGGTCAGTGTGTGTTTCTGTGTGGAGTCTGCATGTTCTCTCCGTGTTGATGTGGGTTTCCAAGAACAAACTGGAACTGCGAGAACACCGAACGCAGATGAGGAATGAGATGCTGCGAGCTTCCTGTCGATCACACGACCTTCAACTTTACGAAATTGCCATATTTATTTATTTTCTTTTAAGTGAAAAATTATAAACATTTCAGCACTAAAGCACAGTTAATGAAGATCATTGTAAAATGCCAATAACACGATTTCAGCAAGGAAAAAGCTCAGGTTGTGGGGGCCCCCTAGTGGCCGTGGGGCCCTAAGCAGCCGATTAGTTCGCTTATAAGCAGGGCCTGATGGAATATGCAGACATTTTTCGCTATTTCTGCGGAGTATTTGTTCAAAATCTGCAGATTTATGCGGAATGATTTTGGGAGTATCATAACTAAAACCTTAATATATGAAATAAAAAGTAATCCTTTTTAACTATTATTCAATGTTTACAATGCAAATCCAATTAGATCCACTTTATTTGGTAAACAAAGCAAGCCTCTCATATAAAATCTCTACAAAAAGACAGAAAATATTACTCTACTAACTGTATTGTAAATAAATTATATGAATATTTTCATATTAGTCAATATTATTACTGAAATTTGTTTAAAAACTGAATAAATATACATTAACACACATTTACACCAGTAAATAAATCAATGATGGGCTAAAAATCTGCAGAATTCTGCGCGCACAGATTCCGTATGGACCTACTTATAGGGAAGGCCGGCTATGGCTCGGTGTGACCCACAGCGCTTGTATTGCACACAGTCGTGCACTTATACCTCAGCGTGCTGATTGTGTTGCGCTACACTTCCGAACACTAGCTGCCAGTCGAGTTTCTTCACAGGGGTTTTGTTCTTTCTGAATGTAGAAGCTGAAACTCGCTCACTCAGAGGCGGGAAACAGCAGATGTACAGCAACTTTAGTCATGAGTAGGGCCAGATGGAATCTGCTTTTTTTTTTGCTATTTCAGCGCAGAATTTTGTTAGAAATCTGCGGATTTATGCGGAAAGATTTTGGGAGTATCATAACTGAAACATTAAAATATAAAATAAAAAGTAATAACTTTTAAACTTTTATTTAATGTTTACAATGCAAATCCCTATAGATCCACTTTATTTGGTAAACAAAGCAAGCCTCTCACTTAAAATATTTACTAAAAGACAGAAAATATTACTTTAAAAACAATTTAAAAACTGTATTGTAAATAAATCATATGAATATTTTCATATTAGTCAATAATATTACTGAAATTAATTTAAAAACTGAATAAATATACATTTACACACATTTACACCAGTAAACAAACAGAATCAATGATGGGCTAAAATCTGCGGAAATCTGCACGCGCTGATTCTGTGTGGACCTAGTCATGAGGTAAACACAAAACGTGTCAACGCTACCAAACCGACCAATCACAGAGCTCGCGCTATATGTGACATCACAATGTGGTTACATTTTCGAGAGGTGTGTGTGTGTATGCAGACCAAACTGTCTAGTATTTCCCCAATGGTGTTTCTCAGGTTCTGGAGTTTCTCTCAGTATTTCCTCTAATGTTTGTTCTTCTGGAGAAAGTCTTACTTGTTTTATTTCAGCTAGAATAAAAGCAGTTCTTAATAGTTTTAACCCCATGTTAAGGTCAATAATATTAGCCCCTTCAGCAATATTAGTGTTGGATTGTCTCCAGAACAAACCACTGTTATACAATGACTCGCCTAATTACCCTAACTTTACCCTAATTACCCTAGTGAAGCCTTTAAATGTCACTGTAAGCTGAATACTAGTGTCCTGAAGAACATCTAGTCTAATATTATAGACATCAGTGATTATAGAAGAGTTATAAACACTATATATGTGCTGAACAAAGTCTTCTGTTGAACAGAAATATAAATATAAATCTAGTATTGTTTGTCTGGTGTGGAAACATGAGGAACACGCTCTGGAGATCAAACCTCAGTGTTGTCAAATCTCAGAATTGTGTCATAAGCCGTGAGACGCGCCTCGTGTCAAACGTTTTACCTTATAAAGACATGTGTGTGTGTGTTCCTGTTTGCGCTGGTGTGTGTGATTGTGTGATTGAGTGTGTGTGTAGGTCGCTGTATGTCACTTCCTTCCTCTCTTATTTGAATAGAGTCTCTGCAGCACCACAGAAAAGAGCAGAAGCAGAATCTGAAGACCAGCGTCCATTTGCAGGTAAGAAACTCTTTATTTTCATCCTCATCATCTTCGTCATCACACTGAGAGCTCAGTGATGCTCAAACCTGACTGCATACATCAGAAGCAGGCTCACAGGGGGCTTCGCTAATGATCATCTAAAGTGATTGAGTGTGTCAGTATTGAGCACATCTGAGTGTCTTTCTCAAATCTGCTGCTTTCCTCTGACCTTTAACCCTCTCTTTCTGCTTTATATGAATATTAATGCAGCACAGTGTTGAGTCTGAGCCTTAGAGAGTCTCAATGTTTACACGTGTGGTCCACATGTGCTCCAATATCTCTGTTTTTACATTATAAATGATCAGATCTGCATCGAGATTGCTCTCAGAACGTTCTGGCAATGTTCACGCAACGTTCTTCCAGTAAGGCTTTAGAGGAAGTTTACATGTAATGGTCAAAGTCAGTGGTGTTTCACAATGGTAAAGTGCTGGATATAACAGAATAGAGACATTATTGATGCACTCAGAAAAATGTTGGGTTGTTGTAATTTCAAAAATGAACACAATGTTGGGTTTGTCCATATTTGACCCAATTACAACAACCCAGCATTTCTTTACAGTGTCACAATCGACAACACATGAGTAGAAGACAGCGATGAAAGATGGCGTCGACCAAAACTCTCAAGACTTCATGTTCCAGAAAGATCTTTCAGAGTAGAATTTAAAAACGTTATTAGCTGACTTTACCTGAAAAAGGTAATTACACCTGTTGTAATTTGGAACTGTTAAGTTGACTTAATTTTTATAATTATGCACATATTTATATATATTTATTTATATAATATTAACGCAATAGCTTTACTCACTTTTAAAGTCAACTAATCACTTTCAAAGCCAGCTAATAGTCAAATAATAGCCTTTAAGGTCAACTAATCACATTTAAAACCAGGCAATCACCTTTTAAAGTCAACCAATCGCATTAAAAGCCAAATAAAACCCCTTAAAGTCAAATGATCGCATTAAAAGCCAACCAAAACACCCTTACAGTCAACCAATCGCATTACACTTCAACCAAAACACCCGTAAAGTCAACCAATTACATTAAAGGTCAACCAAAACACCCTTAAAGTCAACCGATTGCATTAAAAGCCAAATAAAACAACCTAAAAGTCAATCGACTGCATTAAAAGCCAACCCAACACTGTTAAGGTCAACTAATCACTTTTAAAGCCAATCAATAGTCAACCTAACACCCTTAAAGTCAACCAATTGCTTTCAAAGTCAACTAAGTTGACTAATAGGCTTTTAAGTCAACTAGTTTTAAACTCAACCAATTGCCTTTATAGTAAACCAATCCCTTTAAAGGTCAACTAAACCCTTTTACAGTCTGCTAAGCATTTCTAAATTCAACTACATGCTTTTAAAGTCAACAAATCCATCCTAAAGTCAAGTAATCGCTTTTAACGACAACTAATTGACTTTAAAAAGTAAACTAAAAGCGTCTAAAGTCAACCAATAGTCAACTAATCACTTTTAAGGCCAACCAATACTCAGCTAAACACTTTTAAAGTCAACTAATCGCTTTCAAAGTCAACCAAATACCGTTAGTCAACTAATCACTTTCAAATTCAACTAACAGTCAACAAATAGCCTTTAAAGTCAATTAATTGCTTTTAAAATCAACCAATCACCTTCTAAAATCAATCAACCATGTTTAAAACCAACCAAACACCTTTAAAGTCAACTAATCGCTTTCAAAGACAACGAATAGTCAACGGGTAACCTTTAAAGTCAACTACTTGGTTTTAAATGCAACCAATTGCCTGTAGAGTAAAGCAATCCCTTTAAAGTTGACTTTTACAGTCTGCTAAGCATTTTTAAATTCAACTACATGCTTTTAAAGTAAAAAAATCTCTTTTAAAGTCAACTAATCGTCCCTAAAGTCAATTAATCACTCCCAAAGTCAACAAACCGCTATTAAAAGTCAACTAATTGCTTTCTTAAAAGCAACTGAATGCTTTTAAAGTCAACTAATCACATCTAAAGTAAATTAATCATTTTTAAAGTTAACTAATCGCTTCTTAAGCAAACTAATGGCTTTTAAAGTCAACTAATCGCTCTTAAAGCCCACTAAATATTTCTAAAGTCAACGAAACCGTTTAAAGCAGCAGGTTTACTCGCTTTTATTGAGTGAAGTCAACTAATCAACACTTTTAACAGTGTATGGTTCCTGCAGCAATGAGGCAGATAACCAAGAACGATTAGAAACGAAAGTTAATGTTACAAGAGCATTCAAAGGTTTTCCTGGGCCGTTCAGAAGACTACTGTCCTTCTGCTGTATGTAAATGTGTGTGTGTTTGAGTCAGTGTGTGGGTTTTCTGTTAGCTGAAGCAGAAGTGAAGCTGAGCAAGCACTGTTGCTAAAGTGAAACCGGAAGCTGTGGTCGAGCTGGAGCTGATCTACATTCACACCTCCGCTCTCAATGCTGCATTAACACACACAGTGTACAACACAGTGTGCGATTTTAAACACTGACTATCAGGAGGATCTTTTTTGGTAATAATGAATTGTGAAATACATATGCACACCGTCTATAACATCTGCCAATCACCAGTGTCCATATTCTGTGATTCGCAAGAGTTTCTGGGTTCATTAGCGGTGGTGAACTGCACTATGGGGTGTTGATCTCTGCTCTGTCCTCTTCTGATGCTGATTATTCAGCTCTACAGTTCAACAAAGTGACTTTCCTTGACATTTTAGTGGCTTTAAATGATAATATCTAGATAAATGAGTGTGTAGAATAGCAGTAAATGTGCTGCAGTTTATTATGAGGTGTCTGTAGTGTAATATACAACACCAACACACACAACACAGCACTGCAGACTATCACACACGTGCAGAAAACACACTTATATCAGGGTTAAACGGTGTTTAAAAAATGATCAAGATCCCATAATGCAGTTCAGAAGCAGAAATAAATGAGGGAAAAATAAAAATATTAATCATAAACTACAGAAAACTGCTCCTGTATGGACATTATCATCACTGTGCACGCTCCGGTAAGCCATGTCCAGCACTCAGCTCCGCCATTCGAACATTGGCAAAGCAAGGCAAGTTTATGTCTATAGCACATTTCACACACAGGGGCAATTCAAAGTGCTTTACATAAACAAGTATAAGAAAATTAAAACAAATAATAAAAAACAGATAAAAACAGATTAAAATGAGTAAAAACAAGTTATAAAAGAATGAGAAAGAAAAAGAAAGAAAACATGAGCATTTCTGTCCATCTCTCAGTGATTACAGATGATATTTGTCAGTGCGTTTGAACAGATCAGCTTTATTAATCAGCTCTATTCATTAAAATAAGAGTAAGCTCACCGAACAGTAAGATCAGACATTTACATGAGTCTTTCGAAAACAAATACATTCATAATTCATCACGTCTCCTGACTTTTCCTCTTTTCTTTATCATATGAATGTGTGTGTTAATGTCTGTGCTGTGATCTTCAGTGTTTTGTCAGATTAGTTAATCGGTTTAGTCTTCAGTTCTGACTAATCTACTGTATCTGCACAGATATATTCTGATCTATATAATCTATATGATCTATATAATCAGATTCTGATTCTGATATCACAGTAAATAGCTCTCCAACTGAATCCCGGAGGGCCACAGCTCTGCACAGTTTTGCTCCAACCCTAATCAAACACATCTGATCCACAACTAATCAAGGTGTTCAACACTAGTAGAGACTATTAAGCAGGTGTGAGCTGGAGGTGGTTGGATCTAAACCATGCAGAGCGTCGACCCTCCAGGAATGGAGTTTGAGACCTCTGCTGTAAAGCGTCCTGGAGGGAATATTATAATTATAATATATATCTCATGTAATAATCAAACAAACTACTCCTTTCTGGACTGTGACTCTCAGTGATGATCTATCTTTGATATAAAAACCTCTTTTAAAGTCAACGAATCGTCCCTAAAGTCAACTAATCGCTTTCTTAAAACCAACTGAATGCTTTTAAAGTCAACAAACCTGTCAACTAATCACTTCTAAAGTAAATTAATCATTTTTAAAGTTAACTAATCGCTTCTAAAGCAAACTAATCGCTTTTAAACTCAACTAATCGCTCTTAAAGCCAACTAAATATTTCTAAAGTCAACTAATCACTTTTAACGCCAACTATTACTCAGTTAATCACCTTTAAAGTCAACTAATCGCTTTTTAAAGTCAACGAATAGTCAACGGGTAACCTTTAAAGTCAACTACTTGGTTTTAAATGCAACCAATTGCCTGTAGAGTAAAGCAATCCCTTTAAAATAGTTTAGTTGACTTTTACAGTCTGCTAAGCATTTTTAAATTCAACTACATGCTTTTAAAGTCAAAAAATCTCTTTTAAAGTCAACTAATCGTCCCTAAAGTCAATCAAACACTCCCAAAGTCAACTAATC
>CAIGQQ010029589.1:0-10326 GCA_903798035.1 Danio albolineatus
CCATCCTCAGGGTTTATTATCATGGAGAGACATAGCCAATTCTTACAGTCCTCCCCTGGTCCCTTGGAGCAATTTTGAGCAGTTTCAAAGGGAACACAAGATCATTTGGATGGCTTTGTCGAGCGATGATGTTGATTGTAGAAACAGAAGCAATGTCATAACCTGAAATTACAACATTAAAGGCAGGTTCAACATAAAATGGGGTTGTATCGCTTAACCCCACAGACTTGGGTTCAGGTGGCTGCTCAAGCACTTCAGGTCAGTTCAGGCAGTTGGATTTGTGTCCATAAGGTGATGTTCTGTCCATAAGATGACAAGGTCCAGTGCTTTAATCAAACATGTTGCAAGTCTCGTTACACTTTCAGCGTAAGATCCTCCCCAGGTCGTTATCTGTTCCACTGCAAAAACCTTTGTTAGCTTCAGACATAAGGTAAGGTTCACAAGGCAGTTCATATGTGAGACCGCTAGATAACATTTGAATGACCATGCAATGATTTGATATCAATGAGCTTTTCAGCACTGTAGAATGTGTAAACACAAAACATAAAAATGTTCAATGTGTGAGAGGTAAATAAAGTCTGTAAAAGTCCTAACTTTAGATGTAATAGTCACCAGATGCTCCACTCTCATGTCATGTACGGCAGTAGTTTAGATATTTGTTAAGGGTAATTTAAAGGGAAAGATACACAGATCCAATATAACCAGTATTTTCACTAGTGGTATGCATAATAAAATATATAACATCAATAATAGAAATACACAATTTCACAATTATAATCATAAAATTGTCTATATAAATGGTTCAATTGAAAAACTTTTATGCAGACTTAAGGTTTAACCATATCAACTGTAAAATTAAAATCCAAGCAAAGAAAGATTTAAAATCTACAGGTTATTTTCTTTCCTCATTCTTTGTCTATCTAATGCACAGGCTAAAGTCACATTCAATAATGCAGGTTTAATTTTAGAAGTTGGTTAAATTGATAGTGCCTGCATTTTTAGATTTAGTTGGTTTTATCAATTTGAGGTTTTCAATAGTCACTGTTGGAAAATAGTGGGCCCTACTATCTTGCAACAGGGCTAATGAATGAACATGAATGAATTAAACATTTTGTCCAAAGAGACTAGTAGTCTCATTTAGATTTCGCTAATTCACAAGTTAAATAATTTTGTATGTGACTGTAGCCATGCATAAGTCTTCTGCACATTACAACATCGATGCACCGCGATTTGAAAAACCATAAAGTTGCAAAATTGTTTACCACAATTGATATTTAAATAATAATCCCACATTGTCCTATATGTATGAGCTGAATAATGTATGATAAATATGAGTGAGGTAAATTATTTTTTAACCTGGATAGTCGACATATACCAGTTAAAAATACTTTTAGGTTGCATTGATGAGTGTGTGTTGTGTTTTTGTGTGCATGAGATGGGCAAGACTTAATTACAATAGGTGTTGCAAAATTTTTATCCAGATATCCAGTGCTACACTGGGAGGCCATGTAGACAGGTAGTGTTAGTGTAATTATGGGGTGTGATTGGCCTCGTAAAATATCTTTATTACCCATCTCATGTCGAGCTGTGTGTCCTGTCTGCATACAGACAGACTCAGGCACTTTCATGGAGTTTGTGCCTGAAAGTGGTAGAGAGAAAAAACACAGTGTTATCTGAGCCTTTACACAAATTATATTTTAGTAGATAGTACTACTTTAATTTCCCTGTTATGGTCTTAACCAGACAGATTTTACAATTGGCATCAAATCAGATGCAGTAAGAATTTAATTTGTGTTCGTTAACAAATACATATCATTAGCATGATCATGTTTTTGCCAAGCAAAGGTTCAGATAAACTGAGCATTGATGGTCAAATTTGAGCACATCCTTTTAAATTTCTTTTGCATTTGTAGTTTCAGTCTGCCATGATGTGAGTTTTATAAAACTCAGATTTACTGAGATATGCTTTATTCTCACTGGTCAGATCTGTGTTTGAAGCATCAGTCATCAATTTGGGTGGCTGTACTTCTTAATTAGCAATGAATATTTAGAAGTGCTGATCAAATTTAACTTTCTGCCGGTGTTAATATTTTGCACAACTTTGATTACATGCCCAATTAAATTAATCTCCTGATTAAATTTAATAGGTGACTTTCCCAAAGAGGGATAATTTGGGTTAAAATTACTTTACCATGGAGTTCCAAGGAAAAGCACAAATATGTACCTCCCCTTGTCACTTACAATAGTAATAACTTCAAAGGGATTATTCAAAGTTCAGACTGATGGACTCCTGTAAGGAAACATTTTCCTTGTTAATGTAATTATGAAATACACTGTAGCCTCACGGCTAATGTTGTACTCCTGGTTGCGGTTTAAACTGCCGCTATATTGCGAATAGCACAGTTTCTCACTTTTAGGAGACAAGCTCATTTATCATAAACATATGTACCTTAAAATTAATTAATTAATTTTAGCATACAGTTAATTCCATTTTTGAACATGACATGCGCTCTAGAATGCATCTGTGGCATCTACAAGCTCACACCTAAGTGATTTATACACTTACAGTAAGAAAATCATGTTTAAAGGAATTAAATTAGCCTAGGTGTACTTTTTAGTAACACAAACAACTATTATATGTTTTTATGGAAATGAGAAAGTGTCTAACATAAATACGAATACGAAAATACAATCAGCCTCTGACCTTGCCTGTTTAACTAATAAAGCTATTACCATTGGGTCGATGTTTACGGAGAGTAATTTTAATCCAATCAGGTCGATCAGTTTAGTTGACAAATGTTGGGCTCGCCAATTTGTCTCATTAAAGATTCTTGCATAATTAGAAGATAAAGAAATTCTTTCTTGATAATTTGATTATTTTTCCTTCCGGTTTCCCTCTGCTTAGTTTCCCTACGTACTGTTTTCCCTCTTTAACTATCTGCTGACTTCTTTTTAATGTCTTAGCATTAATAAAGACCCTCATTTTCTTGCTACATGCATTTACTCTCCTTTTAACACTTGCTTTGTCCATTTTATACTCATTCAACTTTCTTTTTCCTTCTTAAATTCTGCTGAATCATTATGAGATTAGATGCTATCATTGATAATATACCATATCATAATGTTCTTATGATATAAATGATATCTCTAGATAGTATACATTTAATTCCATCTTTCACATGATATCAGGCCTAGAATGCACTAAGCATCTACAGCCATAAAGTGTTTCTCACTTACAGTAAGACAATCATGTGCCTAGGTGTATTTTTTAGTAACACAAACAATTATTACATGTTTTTATGGATATGAAAAAGCTTCTAATACAGTTTTAGTAAAAGATGGTTTAGAATGTTGACACGTTTATCCTCGGTTTATCTGACTCCATTTTTATAGTTTATATTACTTTATTAATTTAACAGTTTTAAGAGTTTTGGTATATATTTGAACAATCTTGAACTCCTACCGATTTTTCCTAGGTACAACTTAATTATCATCAAAGCAATAATCAGCGGTTAATTGCTAGTACCACGTAAAGATATTTTAATTATTTTATGAAAATACCCTAGCCCCATTAGTACTTTACTCATACTACGTACAACTTAATTATCGTCGAAACAATAATCAGCGGTTAATTGCTAGTACCACTTAAATAATTATCTTTTATGAAAATACCCTAGCCCCACTAGTACTTTTCTCTTATTAAGCTCATTTGTTGCGAACCTATGTTACATTACGCCGGCTGTAATGCGTCATAAGCTCACTAGTCTGATCAAATAATTAGAGGTTAATGATCAATACTATTTGATAGACAGACGATGTCATTATTTAAATAGTAATCTCATTTAATTCTTACAATCGCCTGCGTACAACTTAGTTAAATAAATATTTAACCAGAGGTTAATGATCCAATACCAATCAAGATGTGATCATTCATCCTGTTGCATTAACCTTGGATCCCATACAGTAAATTGCGACGAATACATAATTAAAAGTCAAACAACAAGTTGGAACTTCCAGGATTTCCATTTAACACGTGCATGCTGTGTTTCGTCTATCATGGAACCTAGTACATTCTTAACTTATCTGAGTAATAATTTCAGAGTAACAAGAATACGTTCAAATATAACAATTTATTTTCTACCAGGTTAAAAAACAATCGAATGAAATCCAATCAACAATAATAAATCAATAATCAATCATACATTTACATCGAGAAACATGCAAATTAATTTCAAACATATTTACCTGGAAGAGTGATGCTACACACTGCGATCGTGCGGGATATCTGTTTACAGATTCCTCGAGACTTGGTCGCTATCCCTTTAGTATGCGGATAATTTTATGAGTTTATCATATGTTTACCATTTGGTATCTGCAGGGGGTTTGCGTTCTCTTTCCGTGACTGTATGTAAATAGCTTGGTGTGAGTGACCAGGTATTGTCTTTTCTCAAAGGGGTGAGTGACCTTTTTATCAGACGCGCAGAGACTCTTTTAAATGATACAGAACCCAAACCTTTTAGCATGTGAATGTGCATTGTTTAGGACAGAACGTTCAGGAAGGGCAAGGTGTGAGGGTTTGTGGGGGAAATTTGAGAGAAATTTCACATTCCTGTGTTTCTGGTGGAAGGGGGGGGGGGTGGTTTGAAGTTTCTATGACATTAGCATTTGTGTATTCTGGGTTTTGGTTGAAAAACTTTGTTAACATTTTATTACTGGTCTCACTGCTCGGTTTAAAGAGTTTTGTGAATTCGTCAAACTTTTTCTTATTTTGAGCTCAGTTGTTATAGGTCTACATTCTTTTTTGTAATTTTGTTTTAAACATGTGAGTTTAAAGATTGGGCACGACAGTACAAATGCAAAAAACACACATTATTTGATCATAATCTTAAGTTCAGTGTTGGGTATAATTAGTTTCCAATTAAATAGTCGCTGCAATTAAAATGACCTTTTCGCAAATAGTAAAGTAAGGGATTACTTCTCATTTTCAGGTAGTTTAATTACAGTGACTTATATACTTGCCTCAAGTGATATATATAAATTCAACGATTCTATATAAATCAAATCAGATAAGTAGGGAGATACCTGTATTATCTTATCTGAAGCAATGATATGTGAATTTATTGAAAATATAGTGTTATTTATTGGAAGCATTTTGTCTTTTCTCAAAACAACACTAAATTTCCAGATGTTGACTTTCTATTGCCCATGTAAGTTATGTGGATTTTTAGTTTTTAGTCCAGTAATTAACTTAATGAGTAACTGAGTTACTTTTTAGGCAAAGCCGTTAGAAACATAAATTAAAAACTGTAAAAATTAAAATTAAATTAAAAACTGTAGTGATGAAATCAATAAATGGTTCATAAGTGTGAAACTCATAAGTGTGTAATAATTTAACTATTTATGCTGAGTCTTAAACAGCATTTTAAAAACTATTTTCAGTGTTATAACCAATAATTCAGATTCTGGATTCAAATATCTCTAACGTATTCAAATGCTTCTTTAACCATTTAAATTCTAGAGAAAACACCAAGTCAAAGTTTTCTGCTTGGAGATAAAAACTTAAAGATCTGAGATTTAATTTCCATCTAATAGGACCTTCATTTGAAATTGTATTTTAATTAATAATTTTATTGTACTGTATTTGCCCAACTTCACTTTACATGTCCAATACAAAGATCACAACAAGAATTTCCAATTATTCTAATTTCCAATTTAAAATTCTTGAAATATAAACGCTGCTTGTTGGCAATGTTGCAAAGTTATTACCACATGTGCAATAAGCAATCCTTAGTGGAAGCAGTTATATTCAGAATTTAGATTTTCATTTGCCGAACTCTGTTAAGTTCTAGAATAAAATTTGGATGATGTTATTCCATCTTAAAATTTTATCTCTTAAAGAGATCCAAATTTTGGTTTTAGAGTTTATTCTTTCTTCTCCCACTCTGCTGCTATTCTGTCCCTGACGAAACAATGGGGTTTTGCCTAATCTAAAGCCCAACCAGATTTTACGGTCTCTGGTCTATAATTTTTGAGTATACCGACTCATATACTATATGGGATGCATTTATCTTTCCCTCAACATTTATAAAAGGCAAAACATTTGACTTACCTCAGCAGTTGGAAGAAGAAGATAACTCGAACCTGTTTTTCCGGAGTATTCCTTTTTCATATTGCGCTGAAAGACATCACTCGCCTGAAACTTATGGGAGATCACGTCCGGGGGTCACCATTTTGTAAGGATCCTTTTGTTAGCCCAACGACGAAGCTAACAGCATGGTTGAAGTTAAATGCATGTAAGCCTTTTAGCACATGTGAAAAGAAATATTTACTTATGAAAACATATTTTGATTAGTTTCCAACTCCGAATTTAATCTGACTCCAATTTAGTTTAATTTGAATGCTCATACTTAAAGAGAGTTTGATTTAGCCACTAGATTATATCATTTTAAGTCAGTGATTGTCAGGAAATATGAGAGTTTAAACAAGAATTGTATTTATTTTACAGGCAAAGATTTTCATTTCGATTCACATAATTATACACGATAAGCCAATTCAGATTGTATAACAGAGTTAAAGATTAATACCTGACCATGTAAAAAGACATTGCAATTTACAAGCTCCGGGACAGAACCCAGAAACTTGTAAGTTGCAACGGGGTCTTCTGGCTGCAGAAAAAACCGCCGATCTGCAAAGATCTTAACCTTAAGTACCCGACAGGTTGTCACAGTGACCCACACCTAATGCATTGATGTGTTAATCACCTCTGGAGGGGGAGCATCTGGCAGAGATTTCATCAGAGTTAAAACCAAATTCAACAAATACCAGTGAAATAGTATAATGACCTTAAAAACACTTTACCAATCACACAGAGACATTTAAAATGATACCAAACATGAATATATATACCAAGTTAAAACCTTGAACCTTTTATGTGAGATGTGAATGGTTTACTCTGATGGAGCAAGGACATACAGACAGGAAGATAAACTCAGGATGATTTGAATAAAACAGTTGAACAGCTGGTTTTCTGATCTTCTTAGATTAGCCAGTTCATTGCCTTAATGCCTGACCATTCTCATGGTTTATTATCGTGGAATTCCATAACCATCCTCAGGGTTTATTATCATGGAGAGACATAGCCAATTCTTACATGGACATCGGAAAAGAAGACCCGTGCAAAAATATTTAAGACCTAAAACAGCGAATTGAAGACTTTTTAAGGCCTAAAATTTAGATTTTTAAATGTTATGGTGCATTCACACCAAACGCGGAAGAAGCGTCAAGCACGAGTTATTTACATGTTAAGTCAATGCAAAGGCGCGAATAGGCATCCAGCAGCACAATTGACGCGCAAATGATGCGAAATGCGCGAATAAGGTGATACGCGCGAATGGCGCCGCGCGAATTGAGCAGTTTACGCGTTTGACGCGGTTAACGCGCAATTCGTGCGAATCACTCCAGTTTCAAAATCTGAACTTCAGCGGACTTTCGCGCCGCGTTAACCAATCAGGAGCTTGCTCTTGTGGGGGTGTGATTATGACGTAGCGCCTGTTGTTGGTGTCCTATGGGAAATCCTTCTGCCAACAGCAGTTCATCACATACCTGTCAACCCTCCCGTTTTTCCCGGGATTCTCTCGTATTTTACAGTTCTATCCCGCTATCATCCCGTAAATGTATTTTCCCGTATTTCTCCCGTATTTTCAGTCGTTCTCCGACAGGTGTCAATAAACATTAAAGAGCTGATCCTCCCTATACGCAACCCATACCGCCGAACCACCAGGGGCCGCCCTTGCTCTTAAATCTGTTGGAATCTCTGTGCTTTTGTTTTATTTGGGCATGAAACACTCTGAAATAAACATAAAAACGGTGGGATTCCCTTTCCTTTTTATTACAGCTGCCGTCGCTCCTCCTATACAATTCTCATAAAGTGGTGCGTAACTTTCAGCTGACGCGTCCGTAGTGATAAACAGACGCTGTTTCTCAAACGGATTCTGTACTCGATTAGAAGCAGAGCGAAAGTGGATACTGGGTTTCGTGTTTGTGTTTGAACAGACATATACACATAATTATTAATAATAACGTCTAAAGATGTCGATCTTGATGAGGTTTTTTTCAAACACAAATATTTTTTTCCTAAATGAGGAGTTTTTGAGCTCACAGAGCTCTGTGTTAATCTCTGAATTAATCTATTGGACTCTATATTGGAATCTATACAGCTCCAAACGAATCAACGCTGTTTTTTAGCCTTCATAAAGCACATTAACACAGTTAATTCTTTCTATAAAACCCCTGTTAGCCATTTAGCAATAAAGCTACAGTCACCCATAGACAGAAGCCCTGCTCATCACGCGAATCCGCTTCTTTTCTCTAGTCAATTTGACTCACGAATGAAGCGGATTTGACGCGCAAATGAAGCGGATTTGTACTCGCGAATGAAGTGAGTAAACTCAAATGTTCACGCGTCTATTTACGCACGAATAGCGCGATTTTGTCGCGCGTGCCGCGTCTGGTGTGAATTCAGCATTAGACTTTTTAAGACCCAGCGGAAACCCTGCCGGATGGCACAGCAGAGGGCAGGTTTCATCCACTTATTTTATGCGCTTTTTGGATATGCACATAAAAAAACGTTTGATGGAAACGCTGTGATGTGCATATATTTTTAAAAATGTGTGTGAATGGACAAACCAGCAGGCTGAGCACATTGTAAAACATCTAAAGTGTTGTTTTGGTAATTCTAAAACGCCTTAACTTTTTCAGTATTAGTGTTATTATAATATTAATGACCCTCCAGAACTGTCAAGAGCGTCTGTGCTCCGTGTATCACGCCTTCAAACGCCACCTTGCATTCACTGCGTGTCAGGATTGCCTTCTGAGGTGCACGTCATTTATTAAATGAATATATTCACGCAGCTTCTCCTACCGCAGCAAACTCTGTTTTTACTTTTGACATTTGGCGCCAGTTAATCAGGAAGTGACTATTTTGTTCTCCGCGACTTGTTGGATGGAAACACTGCTTTATTCGCACGTCTTTTATGCAATATTCCAGTTTTGGGCATAAATTTAATTAGCATTTTTAGATGATAACATAGCCATTCACACTGCATCAGCACAGCTGCCCACTTTCTTTCCTATGTACCTGTAGGTGAACAGCTCCTCCCGGTGTGGCCATCATCCTCTGCTATTTCTTCCTCATTTCTGCGTTCCTCAGATTCATTATTGCTGTCTTGAATCTCCATATGTCAACCGATAACTGTGACTGTATGATGACGGTCAGCTCGCGTAAATCTGCAGTAGGCTGAACTTGTTTTTCGGTTCAAATAATGTACCAGGCTTTTCATTGGTCCGTTAAGATTCAATTTTTTTTATTGGCTACCAAAGTCAGTGGTTGGAATATTAATTAAATTACAGTACTCTGTAACGAACTGTGATTTTAAAAGTAACGAAGTACATTACTCTGCTTAATTTGTAATCAAGTACAAGTAAAATTACAGACTTAAAATTATACTCAAAGTACAAATGCTCTAAAAATGTACTTAATTACAGTAACGTGAGTAGTTGTAATTCGTTACTCCCACCACAGGTCAGCGGTGATCATAACAGTTTGTGTAGCCAATGTTTCCAGAGTCTTTTCACTTTCCAGTTTTTGATGAGAATTTATAAGACTTAATGAAAACTAATGTTTTATTTATTTATTTCAGACCTAATTGAAGAGAATGAGGGGAGTAAAGAGGAGGAACATCATTTAAAAATTGAGGAAAAAACTCATTTACAGACTGATGGTATTTTGAAAAGGAGAGACAAGAATCGTTTCACCTGCACTCAGTGTGGAAAAAGTTTTGGAAGAAAATGCAATCTTAAGATTCACATGATGAACCACACTGGAGAGAAACCATTCACATGCACTCAGTGTGGGAAGAGTTTCAGCCACTCATCATTCCTTAATCAACACATGATGGTCCACACTGGAGAGAAACCATTCACATGCACTCAGTGTGGGAAGAGCTTCAGCAAATCATCACACCTTAACCAACACGTGGTGATCCACTCTGGAGAGAAACCATTCACATGCGCTCAGTGTGGGAAGAGTTTCAGCCAATCATCATCCCTTAATAAACACGTGTGGATCCACACTGGAGAGAAACCATTCACATGCACTCAGTGTGGGAAGAGTTTCAGCTGCTCATCATACCTTAATCTTCACATGAGGATTCACACTGGAGATAAACCATTCACATGCACTCAGTGTGGGAAGAGTTTCAGCAGATCATCACACCTTAACCAACACATGAGGATCCACACTGGAGAGAAACCATTCACATGCTCTCA
>CAIGQQ010029589.1:10336-21104 GCA_903798035.1 Danio albolineatus
CTCAGTGTGGGAAGAGTTTCATCCAATCATCAAACCTTAATCTACACATGAGGATCCACACTGGAGAGAAACCAATCACATGCACTTAAGATGCGGTCACACAGAACTTTTCTCCCCATAGACTTCAATTCATTTGCACACGAATGTGACAGACCGGAAACACAAGTTTGTGCATCAAGTTTTGCCTTTCATTGCGTTGCGAAGTTCAAGCTTGGTGAACTCTGACCTGCGAAATGACATCACTTGACTGTTTTGAGTAGAACACAAACTTGATGAATATTTTATGATTTAGGCAGAGTGACAGGTATTGAGTTTACAATATTAATACACTGTGATGATCCCAAGACTCCAGATTGGAGTATGTGGTAAATCCTGATTGGATGCCTGCATTACTCATCAATGGGTATATAAAAGTTGTTGTGCTAGCTACCCCAGGACGCTGTAACTACTCGGGAGTCATTGACTCTTTAACCTCATTATTTTATTTTGCATTACTTGTCATCATGTAGTTAAAGGGTTGTTGTGATTATATTATAAGTTCTTTATCTTCATTATAATCCCTAGACATTTGATGGTTGCTTTGATTGATTGTTCTATGAGTTACATTTTATAATAAATAATTAGCATTTAGGCTATTTTGTTGGTTCATCTCTCTTTTATGTTGCGACTCAAACAAGCGGGTCATAACACTTTGTAAAATGTGTCCGGTTGTATCCGAGATCTTGTCCTTTCAGTCATGACCATAGGTGAGAGTAGGAACCTAGATTGAGCAGTAAATTGAGAACATTGCCTTTCAGCTCCTTCACCCCAACAGACAATCACATCAACTGCATTACTGTTGCTGCTGCACTGATCCATCTTTTATTCTCACATTCCATTCCTCATGAAAAAACAAGTTCAGATACTTGAACTTCATTTGGGGTAAGGACTCTCCTCCAAACTGGAGACGGCCACCTTCTTCCAGTCAAGCACCATGGTTTCTGACTTAGAGGTGCTGTTTCTTTCCCTGCCATGTCACACTCAGAAGCAAACCGTCCCACTGCATGCTGAAGGTCCATGTCCTATGAAGCCAAAAGGACAATGTTATCTGCAATTGGCAGAGACAGTCCTAGCCTGCACCTAAAGTAAAAATTATTATATTTTTCAGATCAGCCTCAAAAATAACACATTTACAAAATAAAATGAATAAATAGATGGATGGATAGACATTGTAGTGGGGGATGGGGAAGTGGGATGGCTTGTTCAACCATAAACCAAGATGGAGCTCTCTCAGGAGGGATGGACCAGTGCACAAGATGTCTCAGACTGAAGGCGTAATAATGAAATAAATGTTTAGGAAGCCCCAACCTTTTTTTTTTGTATCTACTGGCTGTTGTGATGTACTCTTATGCAACCTAGGGTGCTTATTGTTCCAGAGAAATTAATTGACTAAATTATCAAACTGTTTTAAACATTGTAAATAAATATTTACAGGGATATACTGAATTAGAGAAGTAACTTTAGGAGTGGAAAAATAGATTGTGAATATATAGTGTGGAAAAATAGAATAATTAACTGAATACTATGTAAAACCTGGTCTGCAGTTATCACTGTCTGAAAAAAACACCTCTTACAGCATATCTGTTATTTTTTTCTTCATAATTTGTATCTTTCACTTAGTGCAGTCGGGGGCTAATAACTAGTTGCTGTTAGTCGGGGACTATTGACTAGTAAGTTAGTTGACTCAAATGTGGTGACATTGTTACATTTGTACCATTATCACACATAAAATCAGCACAGTTCACAGTTAAAACCATTTCCTACCTTTTCTTGTAACCCTAATAAAATCCACAGCATTAAGTGATGAAAGAGTCTTGTTTAATCCACAAGAAGATTAATCATTATTCCAACCTGCTGGCGTTTACATCTGTCCAGTCGTTCTTTAGGCTAGGCTGGGTTATTCTTTGTTAATTAAATATATATTTTTAATGAATTGTGAGAGTCGATTCATTGACTTATACATAAATACAACCGTTGCTTTGTTACTGAATAAATGTCTTAAGACAGTGCCTTACTATCAACTACAGGCAGTTTTAGTTAATGCATGGATAACTTAATTTTACTTTATTTCGTTGCAAATTTTTCTTTTTAATATTTTTCTTTGAAACATTATTCATTTAAAGGTAAAGAATTCAATGGGAAAATTATTTAAATTGCAAATGTTGTGCCTAATGGGGAAAGTGACTGTAGTCTAAGTGGAAGAGGGAATGCAAAGGGATGTTAAATCAGTACGCCACTCTAAAAAAGTGTAGGAAGCACTGATATACAGGCTAGATAACTTGGTCATACCTATGATATTGAAAATAACCTCAAAAATAATGCAAAAGTAGTGAAACATATTACAATACAGAGATAAAAGTATTGTAATTGTGTAAACAATTACTTTCAAATGACAGAAACTAATTATATATTATGTATTATTACATTTGGAAGTAATATGCAAATGCAACCGAAGCACAGGATAGCAATAAGTAAATGGCTGTAAGTAACTGCCAATCCTCCAAATAAAAATAGCTTGATTACTGGACACTACAGGTGGTGCTGTTTTTAGGAAATGTTGATCAACAATATTGATCATGTGGAAGTTGCGGCTTTTTGCATTGGCACGTCCTCTCAATTTTTGCACACAATACAAAGGCAGAGGACAATAACTTCAAAGTAGAGGTCAAAGGTCAAGTTTAAGCTCAAGATCTTTTTTTATTGTAGATAAATGTCATTACTAAACCATGTGATTAAAAATTGCAGATACAAGCTATTATTTTGAACTTTCTTTTCTAAAATTGTAATAATCATTGTTAGTGTTTTTTTTTACCAACAACATCTGATCATAGTTGAAAAAATGGGAATACGTTACATTCAAAACGTCTCAGGTTACGTATGTAACCATAGTTCCCTGAGAGGGAACGAGACACTGCGTCTAACCAGAACGCTAGGGGATCACCTCTTTTATACGCGTCTTGAAGCACATGTGAAATCAATCTAATGAAATTAAGCAGTGACGTCACCACGCGCGGGCACGCGGCGACGTGAACGTCAGACCAGAGAGTATAAAAAGCCTGCCCTAAGCACTCATTGATAACTTCAAATTTTGCTTGAAAGAAGTAACAGGCAGGAGAGAGTATGGCGGAAGACGCAGTGTCTCGTTCCCTCTCAGGGAACTATGGTTACATACGTAACCTGAGACGTTCCCTTTCTAGGGAACTTCAACACTGCGTCTAACCAGAACACTAGGGGAACGCAATACCCACTAGGCCAGACTCACTGCTGACTGTGAACGCACATTTATGCAGTGAGAACAGAGGACCCTGGTGAGGGGTCTATATCCAGTTGGTAGTGACGCACGAATGTATGTGGCGTTGACCACCCTGCCGCCAAACAAATATCTGAAAGGGCAGAGCCCGAAATCGAAGCTTTTGAGGCCGCTACAGCCCTCGTAGAGTGGGCCCTGACAAGCTTAGGAGCTGTCTGTCCACCGGCCTTGTATGTAATTGTGATAGCCTCAACTATCCAATTACTTATGGTCTGCTTATTGGCTGGACTCCCCCTCTTTGAGGATCCGAAGCAGACCAGTAACTGCTCACTCTTTCTCCAGTTAGCAACCCTGTGGACATATGTATCCAGAGCCCTAACTGGGCAGAGCAGATTTAGTCTCTCTTGGTCCGACGACTGAAATGGGGGCGGATTAAAGGCCTGTAGCACAGCAGGTCTCGCCACATGGGTGGGAACCTTCGGTACATACCCTAGTCTGGGGTAAAGAAAGGCTTTAGTCATGCCCGGAGCAAACTCCAAAAACGAAGGTGCAACCGACAGAGCCTGGAGGTCACCAACCCTTTTCAGGGAAGAAATAGCTAACATAAAAAGCTGTTTTCAATGTCAGAAATTTATCTGACGCCTCTTGTAATGGCACAAATGGGGGAACAGAGATGCCCTCAAGCACCAATGTTAAGTCCCACGTCGGTACTCTGCGTGTGCTGACAGGCCTTAGCCTTATGGCTCCACGGAGGAAGCGACGAATTAGCGGATCCTGCCCTAGTAACTCATCATCTAGGGGAGAACGATAAGCCGCTATGGCTGCCACGTACACTTTTAGAGTGGATGCAGCCAGCCCAGCAGACAGGCGATCTTGGAGAAATTCCAGCACTGAGGCTACCTGACAACTGACTGGGTTCAGCTGGTGTTCTGTGCACCAAGCCAAAAAGAGAGCCCATTTGAGGGCATAAAGCTTCCTTGTGGAGGGAGCCCTGGAGCTTAGTATGGTCTGAGCAACCTCGGTTGACAAACCAAACTCTATGAGGTGGGCCCCCTCAGAGGCCACACCCACAGTTTCCAGAGGTCGGGGCGAGGATGAAGTATCATCCCCCCCGCCTGGGACAGAAGGTCCCTCCTGATGGGGATCTCCCACGGGAGACCCGCCAGCAGGGCTATGAGGTCTGAGAACCAAATTCTCGTTGGCCAAAACGGGGCTACCAGCAATAACTGGACCCCCCGTCTCGACGGACCCTCTCCAGGACTCCTGGGAGCAGAGCAACCGGGGGAAAAGCATACAGACGTAGCCTCGGCCACGTCTGTACCATGGCATCCAGTCCCAGCGGGGCTGGATGCGATAGAAAAAACCATAGTATGCACTGTGTGGTCGCTTGGGAAGCAAACAGGTCTACCTGCGCTTTCCCGAACTCTTTCCAAATGGTCTCCACCACCTCGGGGTGAAGTCTCCATTCCCCTGATCTCACCCCCTGTCTCGACAGGAGGTCTGCTCCCATGTTCAGGTGGCCCGGAACGTACATTGCTCTGACAGACAGAATTTTGTTCTGGGCCCACAGGAGGATCCGATGTGCCAGCTTGCATAGCAGCCGAGACCTCAGACCCCCTTGATGGTTGATGTAAGCGACCGCCGATGTGTTGTCCGTACGGACTAGAACATGACGGCCCCTTAGATCTGGGAGAAAGTGTTTTAAGGCCAGAAACACAGCCATCATCTCCAGGCAGTTTATGTGCCAAGAGGATGTTGTTCTCCCCACTGTCCCGCTGCCGGGAGTCCCCTCAGGGTTGCTCCCCAGCCCGTGAGGGAAGCATCTGTCATAAGCATTACGCGATGACAAACAGCTCCCAACACTGGGCCCTGAGACAGGAACCAGGGCTTTTTCCACATCGCTAAGGCTCGAAGGCAGCGCCGCGAAACCTTGATCATGCGGAAAGGATTCCCCTTGAGGAAAAACCCCCTGGATTTGAGCCACCACTGCAGTGGTCTCATGTACAGCAGGCCAAACGGAATCACGCTGGCTGCTGCTGCCATGAGGCCCAACAATCTTTGAAACTGTTTCACAGTGATGACCTGGCCTAATTTGACCCTGTGTATGGCTGACTGAATCGAATCGATTCGTGGCGGGGACAGACGTGCTCGCATCGTCATGGAGTCCCATAGCACACCTAAAAAAGTGGTCGTCCTGGCTGGAACAAGCACACTCTTTGCGGTGTTCAGCCGAAACCCCAACCTTCTGATATGGGTGAGAACGACATCTCGATGTCGAACTGCCATATCGTGAGACTAAGCTAGAATTAGCCAATCGTCTATATAGTTTAGGATACGTATACCCTGCATACGAAGTGGAGCTAGTGCTGCTTCGACTATTTTGGTGAAGGTTCGAGGTGACAGAGCTAGGCCGAATGGAAGAACCCGATACTGGAACGCTTCGCCTACGAAAGCGAACCTGAGGTACTTCCTGTGTTGGGGAAGGATGGATATATGGAAGTATGCGTCTTTCAGGTCTATTGTGACAAACCAGTCCTCGGGCTGAATTTGTGACACCACATTTTTGATTGTTAACATCTTGAACCTGAGGGCCCTGACGGACCGATTTAGATTTCTTAGATCTAATATGGGACGCAGTCCCCCATCCTTTTTGGGAACTATAATATACCGGCTGTAGAACCCCGATTGTCTGTCGAGTGGGTGAACACGCTCTATCGCGCCTTTTCTTAACAGAGCCAGTACTTCCTGTTCCATAACCAGAGCCTGTTCTGACTTCACTACGGTGGGTGTGACACCGTTGAAGTGAGGTGGGCGTGCACAAAACTGTATTTTGTAGCCGTTTTCCACCGTGAACAGGACCCACTGAGACACCATCGGCAGGTGTTTCCACACTGCCAGAAAATGTGCCAGGGGTACCAGCCTCTCAAGACTGGCCTCTGGTTGCTCTTGGGCCCTCCGAAGAGGGGGTAGGGCCCCCAATGCCCTCGGACACTGAGGAACACCCACCCCGGGAGACACTGAGCCCCCCACCACTATAAGTGGTGAGGTGGCTTGCCTCCTTCTCAATGGACCCTGGATCAGGGAGGGCACCGAATGGTGCTCTCGATGTCCAGGGGGGGCCCTGGGAAGCCTGACTCCCAACATGTCAGGACTTCCTCTTATCCTTCGCCTTCCTCGAAATCACCACAATTCTCTTTGGTGACCTCGAGAAAGACTCAGGCTGAGAGTGTGCTCTCCAGGCCCACTTTTTTTGAGGGGGAGCCCGAGCAGCCACACTCTCTTTTTGCACCGCACGGTATGAAGAGCTACATGACGGCTGGGGCTGTTCCTTTGCAACCCCCCGACTTTTAGATTGCGGGGGAAGAAAGCCCCTGAGGGAGCCAGAGCGTTTTTTCACTCTGTCAAAAGACTCAGCTACACGGTCCACGGCGTCCCCAAATAGCCCTGAGCTAGATATCGGCGCATCCATTAAGATGGCTCTGTCAGTTTCTGACACCTCTGCTTGTGTCAGCCAGAGGTGCCGCTCGGTGGCTACCAGGGTCGCCATGGAGCGCCCCATACTAGAGGCTGCCTCCTTTGTGGCTCTCAGCGCTAAATCTGACGCCCGAAGAGCTTCTCGAAGCTGTTCGGGCGTCGCTCCCCCACCATCTAAACATTGTTTAATGAGGTCAGCCTGATATGCCTGCAACACTGACATCGTGTGCAAGCATCCCACAGACTGACCCGCCGTCATGTAAGCTTTGCCAACCAGACCAGAGGTGACTCTTAGTGGTCTGGATGAAAAGGAGGGACTTTAGCAGATTTTAAATCTGGGCGAAGATGACGTGCTAAATCTACCTCTATACTAGGCATTTTTTTACATGCTTTTTCCCCCAGTCCACGAACTGCTGAATAAATGACTGTTCTCTGTGTCATTAACCTAGCTGAATATGGCTTATTCCATGATTTTATTACAGCTTCATGCAGTTCGGGACAAAAGGGGAGGTCCCTTAGTGGAGGATCAACTCTGTTTGGTAGCTCTCTCTCATCCAGCATACCACTAATTCGTAATATTTGTTGTTCACGTGCTGGCTGCCAGTCTATGACATCAAACCTGTCAGCAGCACGTGAAATGACCTCCACTAGCTCTTCAAATTCAACTGACTGGGGTGGCAGATCCCCCGCCCCTCTTTGTGTTTGTTGCAGAGGCGTGTCTGTCTCCTCAGAGACCGATGACGCCGCCCTCCCACGAGACCCGGAAGTAACCGCAGAGCGTGCTTCCGAAGCTGCCGAGAGAGGATTAGACCTTACAGATCTAGACAAAGAAAAGATAGAATCCGTCTCCATCTCGTCTGCAAGATCTAACTGCGATCCCCATGATTGAAGTCTACGCTCAGCCTCGGTGTGAGCGGGACCCGAACCACGAGAAGCGCGAGCGGCCGGAGTCTTCTCAAAGAACGCCCGGCGGCTACGCAACACCTTACGAGGGAGAGCGTCACAGTGTACACAGTCTGCATTCTCAAATGCTGACTGTGCATGCTCTTCTCCCAAACACATTTCATGTGTGTCTTCAGCCGTGATAAAACGGGGACAAGGAGGCACACAACGTCTGAAGTTTCTCTCTGCCATATTTACTACAGGTAAGTCGTCAGTTTTTTTGTCTTTGTGTATGCAAGTCAGTAATGAATGGCTTTACAACAAGAGGGTGTTTTCATGTGTGTGCTTCTTGAAAGCAAAGAAGTTATCAATGAGTGCTTAGGGCAGGCTTTTTATACTCTCTGGTCTGACGTTCACGTCGCCGCGTGCCCGCGCGTGGTGACGTCACCGCTTAATTTCATTAGATTGATTTCACATGTGCTTCAAGACGCGTATAAAAGAGGTGATCCCCTAGCGTTCTGGTTAGACGCAGTGTTGAAGTTCCCTAGAAAGGGAACGACATTTAGTAAGTAAACAGATCATACTGGCCTTACTAAAACTGGCTGCATAGCTATTCAGCCAGCAACATAAAGGCATAAAGAACCACAGATGCAGTTTGAAGATTCGTCCCTTTTTCTCTCAATCATTTTTATTGTAAAGATGTGAGACACAAATAAATCTCTTTTACTCTCACATACATCTTGTGCAGTGTGTCATATCATCACATAATAATGCTATCTCGATTAATTCAGCCGCCATGAATGAGCAGTTATACAAATCAAAAACATCTGGCATTAGCACGATGTTTTAACGCTTGCAGTAAGAGGTCGATGACCCACCGTTATGCCTGTTGCTCCCGAACAAACCAAGACTGAAAGTGAAACTGAAGGTAACACTCCTCTGCTACCAACATCAACCAACAGATGGCGCTCTGACATCACAGAAACTCAAACACATTTATTATATGCAACACATATTAGCATTTTCCTTGATTCAGCCATACCTCAAATATTCTCCAATGCATTTGTGGTCTTCTAAGACAATGACACAGTTATTTAAAATGGTAATATTCCATGATGAATTTATCTAAAGGACTGTTCAATGTCATTTGCCAACGATATCTCATGGCAATTTGTAACTTTTTTTTTGCTTTAGTGGCTAATTCATTTCAATTTGTTCTCTTTCCTACATTTTAGTGCGAAATGATTGTTGGGTTTAGTGGAGGAGATCAGTCAGACCTCATTTTTTTTAAAGAGTTTAATTCACAGGAATTAGAAAAAATAAGAACAAGTTACATTTCTTATCCGATTCTCCCCGAAATTAAAGAGCTTCAGTTGATGATTAATGATGTGTATCCATCAAAAGAATTCCTGAGATTAATATTTGATACTGAGGATAACTCTAGTCAATTTTGTGAATTCTCAAATTTCATTCATTCATCCCTCTCCCCTGACACTTCCTCCAGCTTCTACGAAGGGATCCCGAGGCGTTCCTATGTTAGCCAAGAGAGATAGTCCCTCCAGCATGTCCTGGGTCTTCCCCGAGGCCTCCTTCCAGCGGGACATGCCTGGAACACTGCTTTAGGTAGGCGTCCAGGAGGCATCCGAAACAGATGCCCGAGCCACCTCAGCTGACTTCTCTCGATGTGGAGAAGAGGTTCTACTCCAAGCTCCTTCCAGGTGACAAAGCTCCTCAACTTATCTATAACGGTATGCCCTGCCACCCTGCGAAGGAAACTCATTTCGGCCGATTGTATCCGAGATCTTGTCCTTTTGGTCATGAGTCATAACTAGGGCCAGATGGAATCTGCGGACATTTTTTGCTATTTCTGCGGAGTATTTTGTTAAAAATCTGCGGATTCATGCGGAATGATTTTGGGGGTATCATAACTAAAATCTTAATATATGAAATAAAAAGTAATACCTTTTTAACATTTATTTAATGTTTACAATGTGAATCTAATTAGATACACTTTATTTGGTAAACAAATCAAGTCTCTCATATAAAATCTCTACTAAAACACGATATAATTACTGAAATTAATTTGAAAACTGAATAATATAAATTTACACACATTTACACCAGTAAATAAACAGAATCAATGATGGGCTAAAAATCTGCAGAATTCTGCGTGCGCAGATTCCGTGTGGCCCTAGTCATAACCCAAAGCTCCTGACCATAGGTGAGAGTAGGTAGATTGACTAGTAAACCGAGAGCTTTGCGTTTCGGCTCAGCTCCTTCTTTTCCACAACGGACCGGTACATAGACCGCATTACTGCTGCCGCTGCACCAATCCACCTGTCAATCTTATGTTTCATGTTCTTGAACTGCTCCACCTAGGGTAAGGACTTTCCTCCAACCTGGAGATGGGAAACCACTTTTTTCTGGTGGAGCACCATAGACTCAGACTTGGAGGTGCTGACTCTCATCTCGGTTGTTCAATGTTCAATCAAGTTCCATGTTTCATAAAGCCAACAGAACAACAACATCTGCGAATAACAGAGATGAAATTCTGTGGTCCCTGAACCAGACCCCCTCCAGCCCAAGGCAGCGCTTTGAAATTCTGTCCATAAAAATTATGAACAGAATTTGTAACAAAGGGCAGCCCTGCCGGAGTCTAACATGCACTGGAAACAATGTGAATCAAACTCCTACTCTGTTCACATAGGGATGAGACTGCCCTTAACAGAGCACCTCTGACCCCATGTAACTGCCCTTTGGCATCCATGAACGAGACAGAGAGTTTCTGACAGGTGCTTCTTTCTTTATTCTTGCTCAAGATGAGAGCCATTAAACTTTCGTTGAGTAGCACCGTGAAACTACACAAAGAAACAACAAAATCAATAAATACAACTTGTATACAGAAAAATAAGACAAATAAAGATACAATGCACAGAGAGATATATGAAAACTAAACGATGAAGTATATGAAGGCAGTTTGAAACCCTTAATAAAAGGCAGAGCTCACGATTAACATACACATACAAACGAACACATATGACTTAAATAATCAACTTCACATACCTCGCTCCGCTTTACTAAAGGGTTATAAGATATAAATTGAGCAGGATTAAGCCTCCTTTC
>CAIGQQ010029595.1:0-14506 GCA_903798035.1 Danio albolineatus
TACGGTACACGACTGGACCAAGTCTTTGCTCCTAAAGGACTAGACCTTTCTTGGATGCTGCTTTTGTATCAAATCATAATTACAATCACCTGTTGTCATCACCTGTTTCAAATCACATCATTTACCCAATTTACCTGATTACTGCCCTAAACTGATCCTGTCCCAACTGCAGGTCTGAATGACAGGAAAGGATGCATATTTACAAATGAAATGAAGTTGACCAGACAAAACATAAAATATATTTTGTGCTCCTATTGTTTGCAATATATAAATACAAGTCAAAGTAAATTTGGAAATCACTACTTTCTTTTTAATTTCCATACTGCCTTATCATTTTAAGGCACAATTCATCAGACGGCGCCGAGAATGGCCGCCTCGGCACGGAGGTCCTCAGCTGTCACTTTGTTTTTGTTGGTTTTTCCTGTTTTGTGTTCATCCAATGTGATCAGTTATACCAGGGATGAGCTGCTGAACATTCTGCAGTGCACACCAATTGATCACCAGCCGGTTTTTGACTTCTCTGGTGTTTTGCAGAGCGTTGTCCTCGGCGGCGCAACCACTCTATGGAGACGCTACAAGATGCGCACGCATGGGAAGTGAGCCGGCGCGCTCGTCAAAAATAGACAACGCGGCTTCAGAATGCCGTTGCCTAGCATCCATCTGGCGAATCTCCGCTCTCTTCCTAACAAAATAGAGGAATTACTTCTTCTCACACGCACAAATAAGGACTTTAACAACTCTGCTGCGCTGTGTTTCACGGAAACCTGGCTAAACGAAGCCATTCCGGACAGCACATTACAACTACCGGACTTTCAGCTGTACAGAGCAGATCGCAATACGGAGGCAACAGGGAAAACGCGCGGTGGTGGGACATGCTTTTACATCAACAGAAGGTGGTGTACGGATGTAACTGTGCTAAAGAAGATGTGCTGTCCTGACATGGAAGTGTTTTTTATTAACTGTAAGCCGTTCTACTCGCCGCGGGAGTTTTCCTCGTTTATTCTGATCGGTGTTTACATCCCACCGCACGCGACCGTGAGTACTGCTCTTTCACTGCTGGCTGATCTAATCACAGAGACAGAACAAAAACACCCAGACTCTGTTTTTATCATTCTCGGGGACTTTAACCAGGCAACACTCACACATGAGATGCCTAAATTCAGACAGCACATTACATGCCCTACCAGTGACAATAACATTCTGGACCATTGCTACACTACAATAAAAGATGCATATCGCTCTGTCGCCAGAGCAGCTCTAGGACTCTCCGATCACTGCCTAGTTCATCTTATACCAACTTACAGGCAAAAACTTAAAACTACTAAGCCAGTATTAAGGACTGTTAAGAGATGGACCAACGACACAGAGCAGGTCTTACAAGCCTGTTTTGAATGCACTGACTGGAGTGTTTTTGAAGCTGCAGCCACCGACCTGGACGAGCTCACAGAGACTGTAACATCATACATCAGTTTCTGTGAGGAGCTATGCATCCCAACCAGGACCTACTTATCATTTAACAACGATAAACCATGGTTTACACCAAAACTTAGACAGCTTCGTCAGGTCAAAGAGGATGCCTACAGGAGTGGGGACAGGATTCTCTACAATAAAACTAGGAACACACTGACAAGGGAGATTGGTGTGGCTAAAAAGAACTATGCCAAAAAGCTGGAAAACCAGTTTTCTGCTAACAACCCTGCATCAGTGTGGACAGGCCTGAAAAACATTACCAATTAAAAAAACATCTTCCCCCAGTATCGATGGCAGTTAACTTCTCGCAAACGACCTGAACATGTATTATTGCAGATTTGACACCTTCGACCAGACACCCCCTACACAGCCATCAACAGCTCTACCCACCTCCAGCCACACCCGCCCTGACCATCTTTATACACAGCCATCAACACCTACAGACATCTCCCTCTCCCCCCCTGCACTTCAGATCAGTGTGGATAATGTGCGTCAGGTCTTCAGTAAACAGAAGAGAAGGAAAGCGCCAGGCCCAGACGGTGTCTCACCAGCCTGTCTGAGAACCTGTGCTGACCAGCTGGCTCCCATTTTCTCGCAGATCTTCAACATATCATTGGAACAGCGCATAGTTCCATCCTGCTTCAAACGCTCCACCATCATCCAAATCCAGAAGAAGCAAAAGATCACCGGACTCAACGACTACAGACCTGTTGCCTTAACATCTGTGGTCATGAAGTCATTTGAAAGACTGGTTCTAGCGTATCTGAAAGACATCACTGGACCTTTGCTGGACCCCCTGCAGTTTGCCTATAGAGCAAACCGGTCTGTGGATGATGCAGTCAACATGGGACTGCATTATACCCTTCAACACCTGGACAAACCAGGGAACTACGCAAGGATTCTGTTTGTGGACTTTAGTTCTGCCTTCAACACCATCGTCCCATCACTGCTCGAGCACAAACTGACCCAGCTCTCTGTGCCTAGCTCTGTCTGTCAGTGGATCACCAGCTTTCTGACAGATAGACAACAGCTAGTCAGAATGGGCAAAATCACGTCTGACAGCCACACCATCAGCACTGGTGCCCCCCAAGGATGTGTTCTCTCCCCACTGCTCTTCTCCCTGTACACCAACGACTGCACCGCAAAAGATCCCTCCATCAAGCTCCTGACGTTTGCGGACGACACTACTGTTATCGGCCTCATCCGGAACGGTGACGAGTCTGCACACAGACAGGAGGTGGAGCGGCTAGCTTTATGGTGCAGATACAACAACCTGGAGCTGACCACGCTCAAAACGGTGGAGATGATAGTGGACTTCAGGAAAAACCCCCCTGCACTCCTCCCGCTCACCATCATGAACAGCACTGTGGCTGCAGTGGAGTCATTCAGGTTCCTGGGCACCACCATCTCTCAGGATCTGAAGTGGGACACTCACATAGACTCTATTGTGAAGAAAGCCCAGCAGAGACTGTACTTCCTCCGTCAGCTGAGGAAGTTCAACCTGCCACAGGAGCTGCTCGTGCAGTTCCACTCAGCTGTCATCCAGTCCATCCTCTGCACTTCAATCACCGTCTGGTTCGGCTCTGCTGCCAAAACCGACCTCCACAGACTACAGCGAATAGTCCGGACTGCTGAACGAATCACTGGCACTACCCTTCCTACACTTCAAGAACTGTACTCTTCCACAGTGAGTAAAAGGGCTCACAAAATCACCCTGGATGCCTCGCACCCAGCACACTTCCTGTTTGAACTGTTACCGTCTGGCCGGCGCTACAGAGTACCGAGCACGAAAACAGTCAGACACAGGAAAAGTTTCTTTCCTCAGGCCATCTACCTCATGAACAGTTAAAATTTTTCCTATTGTGCAATAAACATGCAATACTCTCTCATACGCACTTGTACTCAGCACCTTATAACAATATACAATGCAATACTTCTCCTTACGCATTTGTACACAGCACCTTATAACAATATACAATGCAATACTTCTCCTTACGCATTTGTACACAGCACCTTATAACCTGTATATTTATAACAAATCTGTACATAAATTTCAACATCCAGATCGTTGGACTGACTGCATCTCTGTTTAATGTCTATCGTCTTCTTTCATATTTATTCCTTGTTGTCACTTGTCACTTTATGTACACTGGAAGCTTCTGTAGCCAAAGCAAATTCCTTGTGTGTGTGAAGCACACTTGGCAATAAAACTGATTCTGATTCAGATTTTCTGTTTTAGGGTTGTAATTATCATGACTTGGTAGAGTCGTGGAGTTGGAAATAAAAGACCCCCATATGATTTGTTCAGAAAGTCATTTTTCCAAAGCCCCTCCAGTATGTGATGCTAACCTGCCGTGATGGATCAACTGCAAGCAGCGCATGTTGGGAACGGAACGACCTTCGTGGCTTATAAGTGTTGAAGCAAGCAGGCTGGGTACAGTAAATGTGTAGGCCTGTGTTTTCATTTATTTATACACTGTTAGCACGGATAACTGCACTGTACTGCCATAACTGATTTTATTTTTTTAAATGTAATGCTTGTAACGCCTTGACTCACTCAGGAAGGCAAAGGATTGCAGGAGTTATCAAACAAGTAGATTTATTTACACACACTCACTTGGAAGGCCATCGATAACGCAGGACCGACATAGGTTGACATCAAAGCACAACTGAGAGAATACCGAATGAAAGACTGAACAAGTCACAGGAGTATAAATACATTGGAGATTATTGAACTGATTGCATACAGGGGTGAGACACAGGTAGAAATAATAAACATTAACAAATGGCGGGAACTAGAACAAAAGCGTTACATGATGAAAACACACATGGAGAATTAAAACATGGGGGAAGATCACATGACGAAAACATGGAACACAGATCTGGCAGCTCTCAAATTTTGATCCCCATTGTATACTAAGACACAGTTGCTTTTAAGCTGAACATGCACGTCTTTAATAATAATAATTAAAAAATTTAATGTTTTAAAATTAAAATATTTTTATGAAAAAGAAGTAAAAATAAATAAATCAAATAAAAGTTACTCCACCTGGGATGAAGGAATCCTTTCGGCAGTCATAAAGCATACCAGGAAACATAGATCTCCCAAGAGCTGCCATTTCAATCGAATCTGATGCCATTGCTGTGATAAAAAACATTGAACAAAGAGAATATTTATCAGTCATATGTTCACTTTTAACCAAATAAGTGGGTAGTCGTAATGATTGCTTTAATAATTAAATATTCATGCAAGCATCTAATTTCATTCATTGATCCAAATTGTCATTTTTGATCAATAGTGAAAAATAATATGAAAAGAATTATGCGAACACTTGAATTAGTATAAACTAGTCAGTGGAGCAGAATCGATTGAGCATGAATGACCGTTATTTCAAGATTACTCCCTTGAAATGATCACATTGAAAAACTATAGTTCATGTAAACAGAACTCTTGTAATAAGAAAAAATAATTATGAAACAAAAAAAAAACCCAACAACATTCATTCAATCATTTTCTTTTCGGCTTAGTTCGGTCGCCACCGCGGAACGAACCGCCAACTTATCCAGCATACGTTTTACGCAGCGGATGCCCTTCCAGCTGCAACCCATCACTGGGAAACAGCATTTAAACAAACATACACTACGGATAATTTAGCTTACCCAATTCACCTATACCACATGTCTTTGGACTTGTGGGGGAAACCGGAGCACCCGGAGGAAACCCACGCGACCACGGGGAGAACATGCAAACTCCACACAGAAATGCAAACTGACCCAGCCGGGGCTCGAACCAGCGACCTTCTTGCCAACACAACTAAAATGTGTGTAGTTCTACAGTGTGCAAAAACCATTACAATTTAATTTAGAGATTACCCTTCCAGACTTTTCAGAAATCCATGTCTTGCCATACATAAAACCTGTCAGACTGTAGGTTTACATGTCAGGAGCAAAGCTCTTATTTTAAATGCAGTTTCCATTATTTATATGATTCCCTAAGAATTATGGTTATTTTTCTTACCGCCGTCCTCACGCCACACCGAATGAGTCCACAAGATTTTGTTAGTGCCCTGAGCACTGGGGTAGGCAACCGCTTTGAAAGTTCCAAATTCACAGATGGCACACTGTACTTTAACCCTAACGTGTACATGCAGACTTCGGTTCGAACGGCAATAAAGTGTTTACATGGATTAAAGTAAAAGCGGGGTGTCATCAAGTATTTACAAATTGATTTGAATGAAATCAAATCTATAGCACAATTTAAATTAACTAAACGAAACAATTCAACTCACCATAACACTCAATGTGAGCACTGAGCTGGTTTCCCTGAAACACTGCAAGAAACTTTCAAGAGATGTTTGTTTCACACTCATGCTGTATTAGCTGAATCTTATGTAGTCACACAGTAGTCCAAAAGCAAGTCTTTCAGGGCTGTGAACCGGTGGTTAGGACTCTAGAATTGTTGTATTTCAGCCACATTGGAGGGTTTTTAAGCATGAACTATCTTTTTAAAGGGCCACGAAACACCAAAACACATGTGTTGAGCTGTTGACAGTCATATATGTGTCCCGCGCTGCTATAAACACTATTAGGACACATATATTTCGCTAAAGAGTGAAAATTGGTTGTTTTTGCGTAATTTCGGCCAAATTCGTTCTTCCGGTTTGAAGCGAATTTCTGAAGCTGCGTCACGCCGATGAGATCCTTGCGTGTATTCCAGCGTGGAGAGTGGACGTCTGTACCGGCCAGTGCATCGTGACGTCTCTGAGCGTGCGGCATTAATTCATGAGAAAGACTTGGTTCAAACCAATCAGCGCGCTCTATTGTGTATACGGTGCAACTTCATTAATATGCATGATCGCTTCGAAGATTGTTTGTACCTGTTACAGTGTTCAGACGGTAGAGAGACGCCATGCTGTGTTGCCAAAAAAAGTGGAAGAAGAATTGTTCAGAGACACAGGGCGCCAGTGTTGTGTTTATGTGCTGCAACGAAAAAAAGCTTTCATTTTCCCGCTGTGAGAGCGCAGCTGGACTCACGCGCACGCAGCAGAAATGCGTTTGTAAGGAACTTTTATTTCACCCGAGAGATTTCCGCATCTGGAAATGGTGAAATCCGGATTTGCTGCTCGTCTCTTTTTAAAACAGACGCTGCTCCAGTTCATGTTGATTGTCCTGTCTCTACAGATTCGGTAAGTAAGCCATCAGTGCTTTGTTTGTTTATTCAGATGGTGAAGTTAGTTCATGTCGTCAGCAGCACTCTTTCAGTGTTTAAAGACAGACCTTAGTCAGAGTGATTAGAGCTGTTTCTGAGTTTACAGCACGCATCACTACAGTATTATAGACTGAAAGATCCGCTGTAAATGCTGCTCTCCGAGTGTAAACATGTAAACACCGCAATCAAACTATTACTTTTGTGTAGAATTTTCGCTGCATTTTGTGACAGGATAGTCTTCAAACACACGGCTTTCTGACGCTACCTACCGAGAGCATCTGAGTTACCGAGAAATGCGAAGGGTTTTTAAATTTCTCCCTTACGCCGCCCGATATTAAACGCTCCATTAAAACCTCACATCTCACGTGCTTCTTACATCTCGTTTGTCACGGGGGGCTGCAGGAAATGTTCCTGGATAAAAGTAAAAGTGCCAAACTATAGTTAAAGTCGACAAATTAAGAATTTGGCAAATAATTCGATTACTGATGTCCATGTAAACACAGTCACTGTCTTTCTCCCCTGTGTCTGTGTGTTGCCCGTTTGTAAATCAGCACGTGCACAAATGAAAACTTCCGTTTTTATGCAAAACCTTCCCTCTTTCCCTCCCCCGACACTCCCACCTAAACCGAGCTGGACACACCCACTTTCCTGAGCTTTTCTAAACTACAGCAGAAAACTGGGGGGTTTCGTGGCCCTTTAAGGTCACGCCACAGCATCTCAATTGGATTCAGGTCAGGACTTTGTCTAGGCCACTCCAAAGTCTTCATTTAGTTTTTCTTCAGCCATTCAGAAGTGAACTTGCTGATGTGCCTATACGGTCATGCTTAGATATGTCATACAGCACTCAAGTCAATGCAGTTTACTGGACCACAGTGATCGACTTAGAAACATAATGAGTTTAGGGATCATTTGTTTCGTATTAAATATTGTTTTGCAATGACTCAAATATTTTTATAGCCTCACTGTAAGCAAAAACTGTACTTGAGCTTAGAAAAAGGCTTGTAGCTTTCGTATTTAGTAAACAGGTGTGTGTGTGTGTGGATGTGTGAAAGAGAATTAACCGATTTAAACTAAATAAATGGTTTGAAAACTGCTTGTATTTAGACAACCTGCCACATACCTAAAGAAGGTGACCGGCGAAAATGTTGCATTTGCATTCAGGTGATGATGATAAAAAAAATTTAAAAAACATGAACACATAAAGATAGAAAGCGGCATGGTGGCTCAGTGGTTGGCACTGTTGCCTCACAGCAACAAGTTCGCTAGCTGGGCCAGTAGTCATTTCTATGTGGAGTTTGCATGTTCTCCGCCTGTTAATGTGGGTTTTTGTCCGGGTGCTCTGGTTTCCCCCACAGTCCAAACACATGCGCCATAGGGGATTAACAAAACTGGACTGTAGTGAACGAGTGTGAATGGATGTTTCCCAGTACTGGGTTGCAGCTGGAAGGGCATCTGCTGTGTAAATCATATGCTGGATAAGTTGGTGGTTCATTCCGCTGTGGCGACCCCTGATTAATAAAGGGACTAAGCTGAAAAGAAAATGAATGAATGAATGAATGTTATCTCTCAGTTAGCTTGAACCGGCCTGTCTATTATACTCTGACCTCGTACTCTGGACTCAACAGGGCATGTTTGCTCACATACTTGTGGATAATTTCTCTTGAATGAGATTTATAAGCCCTAGATCTGGTTGTGCAGGACAATGTTGTCTTTAACTTACACATTGAGTCTCTCAAGACTTATTTTTGATTAATCAGATCTACAAGCAGCATCACAGCCTCAGTCAGCAGAAGTTCCTATGGGAAACAAGCAGAGGTTTAGATCTAGAAATTTCTGATATTATGTTTATTGTGTTACATCTGATTTTATTTATTTGATTAATTATTTTGTTACATCACCATTGTAAAGATGAGTACCTCCTTCGGTTAGGCCCTCGACGCTTCACTGTCCACATTTAATCCTTTTCTAGCAGCTGCAATGGACCCTTTTCACAAGACTGTTATGACACATTTAACAGTCATCAAAAAACTTAGATCCTTGAAAGTTTTTAGTATATTGATTTAAAAAACAACAACACTCATGAACATTCATATGGATTTATGCATGTATTATATAATATTTGCATCAAATTACAAAAAATGAATTACCGTTTGTGTGAGGCTTTCTAATGCAGCGTCTATAGGGGCAGGACTGTAAATCTGACGTTGCTCTCTTCTGGCTGCCGTTATCAGTCTCTCACACTTCTTCACTTATCCTAAATCTATATTCAAGTAAAAGTACAAGTACTGGTGGAAATTGTTACTCAAGTAAAAGTAACAATCTTAAAAGTTACTCGAGTAAGAGCAAATAAGTGATGAAAAAATGACTAGTTTTCAATAAATACACAGTTGACGACAAAGTTACACGCCCTCCTGTGAATTTCTTTTCTTTTTCAAATATTTCCCAAATAAGGCTTAATTAATATTTTTTCTTCTGGAGAAAGTCTTTTTTTAATTTCAGCTAAAATAAAAGCAGTTTTTATGTTTTTAAGCTATTTTAAGGTCAATATCATTTGCCCCCTTAAGCAATATATATATTTTTTATTGTCTACACAACAAACCATCGTTAATGCATTGCCTATTTACCCTATCTTGCCTAATTTACCTGGTTAAGTCTTTAAATCACTTTGAGTTGAATACTAGTATCTTAAAAAAATATCTAGTCAAATATCATGTGCTGTCAACATGGCTAAGATAAAAGAAAAACAGTTTTTAGAAATGAGTTATTAAAACTATAGATGTGTTGATAAAATCTTCTTTCTGTTTAACAGAAATTGAGGAAAAATATACAGGGGGGCTAATAATTCACACTTCAAATATATATATATACACAGTGAGGGAAAAAAAAGTTGAACCCCAGCTGATTTTGTAAGTTTGCCCACTAACAAAGAAATGATCAGTCTATAATTTCAATGGTAGGTTTATTTGAACAGTGAGAGACACAACAATAACAAAACAATCCAGAAAAATGTGTTTCAAAAAAGTTAGAAATTAATTTGATCTAATCCTATTTATATAAAATGAGCTGCTGCTCTAAAGCAGGTTTGAGCTACCAGGACTGTTGCTATGACAACAATTCTCTTATGAGTTTTGAAGAACGGAACGATCCTTGATCGTTTCAAATCGTCAATAACCAAATCCAGCTAATTGAGTAATCCACATATGAAGAACGGACCCAAGGTCTGAGGCTTTTGTTTCTGCACTGGCCCAACAGTGGACCAAAAATGTAGAGACATTGCACTCTTTGTACGTGTGTTTATGTATGTGTGAATTGCTGTTAGCAAACATGAGGTTTTTCTTGTGAATTAGCTTGTTCAGTTGATAATATTCCTCTAGACTACAACATAAATTAGTTTAGTGTATATTGTTTATTCACTGATATATATATATATATATATATATATATACACACATTCATACACATACTCACCGGCCACTTTATTAGGTGCACCTTACTAGTACCCTTTTGCCTTCAGGACTGCCCTAATCCTTCATGGCGTAGATTCAACAAGGTACTGGAAATATTCCTCAGAGAATTTGCTCCATACCGACATGATCCCATCACGTAGTTGCTGCAGATTCGTCGGCTGCACATCCATGATGCCAATCTCCCGTTCCACCACATCCCAAAGGTGCTCTATTGGATTGAGTTCTGGTGACTGTGGAGGCCATTTGAGTACAGTGAACTCATTGTCACGTTCAAGAAACCAGTCTGAGATGATTCACGCTTTATGACATGGTGCGTTATCCTGCTGGAGATAGCCATCAGAAGATGGGGACACTGTGCTCATAAAGAGATGGACATGATCAGCAACAATACTCAGGTAGACTGTAGCAAGGCATTGATCTGATTTTCACAAAATGCAACTCGGATTACCTTCAGACTGCCTGCCAAAATGACTGGATGACTCTTGTTTGCTGCAGAATCAACACATTTAATGGCTGTATCAGAGGCTGTATCTGTGTAAACTGTCACAGTTACCACACACACTTATGAACAAGACAAAGTAAACAACGTTTTCCTGTTTGGGAACTTCAAGCCCTCTTAATATGTAGCCCTGGACCACAAAAAAGATTTATAAATCATCTGATAACTGAGACTTGATCAAGGCTGAATAAATAAAGGTTTCCATTCATGCATGGTTGGTTAGGATGGGACCATATTTGCCTGATATAAAGATGTAAAAATCTAGAAATTGCTACATGTTATCTCAACGCAAGTCCCTTTAATTCAATTGTTTTTACCAATGTAAGTAGATTGAACATAAGACAATTAAAGAGCCCATATTATGGATTTTTGAAAATGACCTTCCATGCAGTGTGTAACACAGCTCTAAGTGCAGTGAAATGTCCAGCTAAGGCTTAAATCTGAAAGTGCAAAGTGTTTAAAACGATTGATTCATATATAAAAGAGTCGACTCATTGTTGTTTAAATGAATCGTTATTAGAACGAGTCTTTAGCCGTTTCGGCTTGACGTCAACGCGAAACATACTAGTTGCGCGCGCAGACCCCGGTAAAATTGAACGCCCCGGCCCCGCCCACAGACAGGAAGAAAAAGTGGAAGACAACAAGCACTGTATTGCAGTAAGTGTTGTAGTATAACCAGCGGGACAGCAGTGATGTGTGATCTGAGTAATATCTAAGTAAATCTTTATACTGTTTGATGGCAGTATAAAGATTTAGAGAGAAGTTATTGACAGCTTTGGTAGTATTGGTTTTCGCGTTTTGCTCTTTGTAGACGGTCCCTAAGGATCGGTCTCTGCCGGCTGCGCACAGAGTTTAATATAATGCGTCCAGCGCGTAGGAAAGCTAATTTTTAGGAAAATAAGGTTGTAGGTGATTGTATACATTGCGACGGTTGAAAAGAGGTGCTGTTTGTGTAGGAACAATGTTTCGGTCATGAGTTATTGATCCGAAAAACACGACTGCTGCTAACTTTACTAAACTTATCGGCATTCCGGTTAAATCATGTCTCGTAGACGCTGTGCTCTGAAGTGCGAGGGAAAAGCTGTGTTATTTTCCCTACCTGGAAATCTCTTTTCCCTACCTGGAGTGGTTGAGGTTTTGTTTCGTAAAATACCTGAGAATTACATCCCCAACACGGTGCTGTGTTCGCGTCATCTCTCTGAAGAGAGCTACACAAATCTACCAGCTTACGACGCGGGATTTGTTGCACGGTTGTTGTTAAAGGATGGATCAATACCCAGTTTATTTGGACCTGCGTGTTCTTCCAGTCTTGTTGACTGTAACAAGGTAAATATGGATGTAGTTGTCTGTATTGTGTTTGCTCCGTGCAGCATGTAGCGGTAGCCATTTAGCTTACTGCCGAATGTAACTATTTGTTGGCTTACAATAGTCCATGAAGTGTTAATTATTACTGAATGTTTGTTGTTATGATGAATAATATAGCCATACGCTGTTGTACAACTGCAGTGATTTGTTTTCAATATGTTCTGGCATTGGGCTGCTGACACGTAAAGGACGTGACGTGGTGACGTGACGTGGTAGCGTCACGTAAAGGAGGTGCTTGGGGAAAAAGACTCGCTCAGACGATTCATATGGGAGTCGGTGGGAAAATGAGGTAAAAATAAATAGATATTATAAGATATCGAAAGTGTTTTTTAACCTTGCATACATATCATCCTGTTGTTTGGGACTTCAAAAAGTGAAATTTAACCGTTCTCAACCCACCATATGGGCTCTTTAAGTGATCCTCAAAAAACCTCAAGAATTCGGCTCATTATAAATAAGTAGTTTGAACAAGCAGCAAAAATATGTTTTTGAGTGTGAGGATACAAAATAAAACCTAAATATATTGCGAAAAATCACCTTCAAAGTGTCCAAAAAGTGTTTAGCAACTGATTTATCAATGAAGAATCGGGTTTTGATATATTTACAGAAGGAAATTTGCTAAATATCTTGATGGAACTGAATGATTTCTGGCATAAAAGACAAATCAATCAGGCTTGACTCGTATATTGTTGACTGTTAGCCAAAATATACCCGCGCAACATATGATTAGCTTTGTGTTCCAAGGTCACATAAGAGTATCGACACTTGACGCAAGTGCTCTAATGCAATGCAGTTATATGAAGTAAACCTTTTACATGATTCTATCTGCGCAGGTGGTGGAGTGAGGCGACCTGTGACCACTTTTGTATGAAAATGAACAGAAAATTCATGCTAACCCGTTCAAATGCGTACAGATGTTGACTTGTGTTGCTGTACACAAAATTAGTCATATTTTTAAAGTGTAAGAAACAAAAGCAGGCAGCACGTGGCTCGATGGTTTGCACTGTGCACAGCAAAAAGGTGTGGAGTTTGCATGTTCTCCCCGTGTTGGCGTGGGCTTCCTCCGGGTGCTCTGGTTTCCCTCACTGTCCAAACACATGCGCTATACGCTTATTTCACGTGCGCGCCATTTTAAAGCACGAAAGCGAAGCTGCGGTGGGAAGAAATCCAGAAGTATAGGATCAGCACTGTAAACATTGCAACAACATGCTGTGTACTACGAACCTCCAGCTGTTGCCGCGATTTCAAAATGCAGAAATGGTGTAAACATCACTTTAATATCATTCTGTTAAGTTTACACCGTTAAAAGCATATTAGGCATCAAACGACGTCTCTTGAAGAGTAATGCGCTTAAGTGTTCATCTAGACATCAGTTCACGGCAGCAGGTAAACACCGTGAGGATGCTTCCCTGCTTCAGCCTATGTAACCCGATGAGCGATAAAACACTGCAGTCCCCTGTAGCACACCCTTGTGTTGTCGTTAATAGTGCTGTCCCGGTACCGAAGTTTTAAAAACGTCCAATTTTGCTTACATTTAGGCGCCGCTGAGCGCGTTTATAAACAGCTGATTTGCCATTGTTCACCAGTGCTCAACAAAAATGACTGTGATTGGCAGTGAAGGTCCTTATTTAACCGCTCTTCACAGATTGCAAACACAGATAGACGGACACTGGATCGTTTTAAAGCCGCGAAGATCAGTCGACTCATCAAGCGTATCGCTCGTCTGTGTTTGCAGTCGGTAAACATCAGTGAAGTGCCGCAAGTGCGGTGAACTAAATACCGTCACGGCCAATCACAGTCATTTCTGTTGAGCACGTGAACACAACAGCAAATCACCGCTGTTTAAGAACGCCATCAACTGTGCCTTAAATGTAAACGGAAACGGAGGTTTTTATTACGTTTCAGAGCCGACATTTTGTATCGTGACGAGTCTAATATAAGAATCAGTTCATTAACTTGAGTTTGATAAACGGCATCTAAAATGTGTGTTTGGGAAAGAAATCGTTAGCTAACTAGCGCCATTTCCCTTAACTTTGCTGAAAATCAGCTCTAATATCCCTTTTTATTTTCACTATTCATTCAGAACGGATCTTCGGGTCAGTTGAAAGGCGGTGAAAGTATAAATATGTGTCACTTTCTCTTCGCTGATAAGATGTACAGCCAGGAACACACCATTCCTGTGTTTCTCAGCCGATACTTACGTGTTTCTTCCCACCGCTGCCTCGATTTCGCTGTCTAAAATGGCGGCCGCGTGAAATCAGTCTATAGGGCAATTGCATGAACAAAATTGGCCGTAGTGTATGAGCGTGTGTGTGTGAATGTGAGAGTGTATGGGTGTTTCTCAGTACTTGGTTGTGGATAGATAGGCTAACGCTGCGTAAAACATATGCCAAAATAGTTGGCGGTTCATTCCACTGCGGCGAACCCTGATGAATCGGGGACTAAGCCAAAGTTAAATGAAAGAATGATTACGATAAACCGCTGTGAGTTTACCTC